>CM073491.1:54825000-55127500 GCA_037074585.1 Biancaea sappan | reverse complement strand
ACGATACAAAGGCCATTTAAGAGAAAATGAAGAGAAAAATCTATCTTTTGATTGGAGAAGAAAGGGGGTCTGCTAGGGCACATTAGAGAAGCAGAGGAACCTCTTCTCTACTGAGTTTAAAACTTCTTTCTCATTATCCTTCCCCTTGTATCATGTTGTATTGTGAATTTGTGATGTTTTTCTTCATTCTCTATGTGTAACTAAATCTCTAGGGTTTAGGGGATTGATGTAAATTGACTTCCTATGAAGTTTTGTTATTGAATATTTTAATATAAATGCAATTCTGATTCTTAGAGTAAATTTTATTGTTATCAATGCTCTTGGATGCTTAGCTACCATTCAATGAAACTAGGATTTATATTTATGCTAGGAATAGCTTGACATAAACATGCCTTTGTAATTTCTACAGCAAATCGAGTTAATGTAGGCATAGATAATCTTATTTGCGTGATTCTTATAAGTTTCTTGCTTAACCTCTAAACCAAATAATTTGACTAAGGCATTAGATAATTATTTAAGGAAGATTTGCCTCTCTAAGAAATTGAGTCCAAATAAATTCGTGAACTTAATCACCATTAAAAAGAATTTGCAATCATATTGAAGCATTCTCTAACCACTCAAAGATTACTTTGTTTATGAATTAATCGAATTAGGAATCAAGTGAAATCGATCCCCCATACCCTCTGTTTTATTGTGTAATTCTATGTTACCTTAGTTAACTTCCTTTGCTCTTTAATTTAATTTACTTCTAGTTAAATTTAATCTCAATTCACTTAACCTGTTCTTCTTGTCCAAATATAACTTAAGTTAGTGAAATTAATAGTTGTTAAAAGTCAATCTCTGAGGACGATACTCTTACTCTCACTTTATTACTAGTTGCGATCCAATACACTTGTCGAGAAAAATCGCATCAAGTTTTGGCACTGTTGCTAGGGATCGACATTTTTTAAAAATATTAAGAGTAACTAGTAGAGTTGTAGTTTGGATTTTACTTTTACTTTCATACTTATACTTCAAGTTTAATTTTATACTTCATCGTACTTTTATTTTTCTTTGAAATTCTTTATCTTGCACAAATATTTGGTTTATGCGAGGTACCATCGACCCAAGCTCATTAATATTCGACCCAAAAATTGAAAGGTTGGCTCGCAACGTTGAAAGCAAACTAGAGAAGCTAGACAAGGTCAACCTGCAAAAATGGCGAACCAAAATCAAAACCAAGAGTAAAATCTACCTCCTCCCCCTCGTCCAAGAACTCTCATGGATTATAACATCCAAACTATGGAGGGATGCAGTGCTATCATAGCCCAACCACCTGTGTAAGCAAACAACTTCAAGCTAAAGCTTTCCCTACTCCAATTGATTTAGCATAATCAGTTTAGTGGGCATTCTTCTGAACACCCCAACACACATATATCATGTTTCTTGAAAATTTGTGATACAGTGAAGTAAAATGGAGTAAGTGAAAATGCAATTAGACTTCGGTGCTTTCCATTTTCATTAAGGGATAAAGCAAGCAATTGTTTGGATTCTTTGCAAAGAGGTAGTGTGACAACTTAGGTGGACTTAGTACAAAAATTCCTCACTTGATACTTCCCTCCTTCTAGATCCTTTAAAATCAAAACTGAGATCACCTCCTTTAAGCCACAAGAGGCAGAGTCTTTAAGGGATGCATGAGAGAGGTCCAATGATATTCTGAGGAAATACCCTCATCACTCGTTTGAGCTTTAGATCCAAGCTCAAAGTTTCTATGATAGATTCCTCCCTCAAACAAGAACTATGGTGGATGTCGCGACAGGAGGAGCTCTAAACCATAAGACACCTGTGCAAGCAATGGAATTATTTGCTATGATGACTTGCAATGATTACCAAAGCCATGGGGAGAGGACTATGATCAAGAAGAGTGTTGAAATGTTGTAAGTTAGTACTCTTGATGCCCTTTTTGCCCAAAACAAGCTGATAAGCTAATAAATGGCTAAGTTAATCAAGAGCTCTGATACAGCCAATGTAAGTGCCATCAACCATTCGACTATTATATGTGACTTTTGTTCAGGAAGCCATTCTAATGAGGATTGTCTAGGCAACAAGTTTAACTCCACATCCGAGCATGCCAACTATATGGGGAATCATTTCAAGAGTTAAAATAATCCCTATTCTCAAACATACAACCTGGGATGGAGAAATCATCCAAATTTCTCCTGGGAAATCAAAATAGTCTGAATGCCCCTCACAAGCTGCCTAAACAACATCAGAGCTCTTTCCCTCAACCTCATTCTAATGGGAAAATATCTTCATTGGAAAATGTTGACCTTAAGGCTTTATGCCATAAGTTTTGATGATGACAAATGTATTTGAAATGTAGCAATGATATATATAAAGGTTAATTATCATATATATACTACAAGTATTCAAGCATGACTATGTTATTTAATGTGTAATGTCTTATACATTAATCATGCTATTTATCATGAATTGAACTAACCATTTTGTTTGCAAGTAAAATATATTTTATAGGTTGGTTCAAAACAAGAAGAGTGAGCATTGGATTGAAGAACAAGGAAAAGCAACATCATGTCTCACTCAAGGAAAGCAACATGCAAGGATAAAGCTCCAAGAAATGAAGAACTAGAATATTTGAAGTCTTGGAAGCTTGGATACATCAAGTTAGCCTGTGTTTATATTAGGTCTATTTTATATAGGCTAGTATACTTGTGCAACTCAATGATTTAGATTTGCATACATTGGCTCAAGCATTTTGAACAAAAAGATAGTGAGATATGAAGTTTTACAAAAGTTAGTTTTTGACCTTTGGTCACTCTTTATATCATATCTCATAAATAAAAAATCGATTTTTCAATTATCTTAATCTCATTTGATAGTAGACTCAAAGATCTTTCCATGGTATATTATTTATTTAAATTGGAGTCCAAATGAGAAAGATATGATGATTTAAACTAAACTCTGAAAAACTTAAAGTTGACTTGGCTGTACTCAAGAATTATTTTATCCTGACCTTTAGTCAGTATTTTGATCATATCTTTTAAATGAAAAAAAAATTTTAAGTGAAACTTGTCTCATTTGAAACTAGACTCCAAGAGCTTTCCAATGATATATTATTTGTTTAAAACGGAGTTCAAATGAGAGAGTTATGAATTTTTAAAGTGAGCTTAAAAGTTTCAAGTTAACAGGATTTTTGACAGAGAGCAATTAGTCAACTGATAGACTAGACCAAAATCAGTCGACTGATAGCCCAGAAACACCTTTAACAGTCATATTTTTGTGTCTAACGGATATATTGAGCTATCAGTCAACTGATGGGCTTACGACAGTCGACTGATTACACCTGGACTGTATTTTTAAGTGTAGTAACGGCTATAAACGGCTATATTTCTATGGAGCCTATATATATGACCTTAGATATACATTTTTATGTTAGAACTTAGTACTACAATGATATATTAACATGTTCTATCATTTTTGAGAGAAATCCAAATATTCTTGAGCCAATCTAGCATATTCTCTATCATTAGAGTTATTATAGCTTCATTTGTATTCATCTACTCTTTAGAGAGAGTTTCTTTGTATTGTTGATTTTGATCAACACATATATTATTCTGAGTTGAGGTTCGCAAGTACCGGTATTGGAAGAACTTGCTTTAGGTTGAGGAGGAGCCCGGATTCATAAATTCTTCATTGTGGTTTCGTAAATACCCGAATTGAATTTGCGTGGTTGTAGTGGTTTGCAAGTACCCGGATTAAACTTGCAATTATAGTGGAAATACTCAAGTGGTCTCTTGAGGACTGGATGTAGGCTTGGGATTAGCCGAACCAGTATAAATTTCCGAGTTTTCTTTCTCTATCCCTACTCTATTTACATTTGAAGTTAATTAATTAATGCTTTGCATTTATTTTTGATTTCTACCTCAAGCATTAATTAATTTGTGTAGATTTATATTTGCTTCTTAATTCCTTGCACTATAAACTTATTCATCTTGATAACACTTTGATTTTCTGAATTAAATTATTATCTTTAGCATTGTCCAATTTCAGAAAATCATTTTAACTTCCAATTAAATTTTGTGAAAATTTTTATAAATCCCAATTCACCCCCCTCTTGGGATCCAACCATTACTTTCAGAAAATGCTCTAGAGAAGTTGACCTTACAAACTACTTCTTTTATGCAACAAATTTCAACAGTCATGGATGAAACTATGGCTACTTTTTGGAACCAAGAAGCCTCTATCCGTAATCTAGAAACCCAAGTGGGGTAAATAGCAAGGCAATTAGCGGATAGACCTCAAGGCTCATTGCCTAATGACATAGTTGTTAATCCGAGAGAGCATGTAATTTCCATAACCACTAGGAATGGGAGAGTGATAGAACCGATTCCTAGAAAAGAGATAGTGGTTGAAAAGTAAAATGAGGATTTGGTTGAAGGTGAAAACTCTAGAAGTTATGACCCTTCTTCAAAAAGTATGGGGAATGAACGAAATAAGGAGAAGACAAGTAAAGCAAACCCTCCTATACCACCTATTAAGGTGCCTTTCCCTTAAAAGCTTGGCAAACGAAATAATGAGAAGCAATTCAACAAATTTTTGGAGGTGTTCAAGAAGCTCCATATCAATATACCATTTGCTGAAGTGCTTGAGAAAATGCATGTTTATGCTAAGTTTATAAAGCAGCTATTGGTAAAAAAGAGAAAAATTGGGGATGATGAGAAGATCACACTACATAAAGAATGCAGTGTTATCATACAGAAGAAATTACCTTCGAAGCTTAAGGATTCGGGAAGCTTTTTTATTCCCTGTACGGTTGAGGGTGTGACATTTAATAAAACTCTATGTGATATAGGAGACATCATAAACCTAATTCCCTTATCCATCTTTGAAAAGCTTGGAATTGGTAAAGTGAAACCAACCATGATAACCCTTCAGCTCGCCGACCGATCAGTGAGGCATCCACATGGGGTAGTGGAAGATGTACTAATCAAAGTAGGGAAGTTTTTCTTCCCTGTGGACTTTGCGGTTTTGGACATGCTGGAGGATGAGGAAATACCCTTCATTTTGGGTAGGCCATTTTTGGCCACTTCAGGAGTAGTCATTCATATAACCCAAGGAACATTAACTCTGACAGTCCAAGAGAATCAAAAAACTTTCAAGGTTTTTAACAGTTAAAAACCTTCAGTTGATGAGGGAACATGTGACAAAAAGGAAGAACTAGGGGTTGTTGAACAAGTGACTCTAGTATATGCCACTTTGTCTTATCTTAACTTGGCCCCACCCAAAGGAGAAGGAACTCAAAAAGACAACAAAACTATGGCAAGCTTAAGGCAAGGCAATTTAGCTTCAAGACACTATAGGAGCTCTAACTAATCCGGGCTGAGAAAACTAGGTAAAGTCTAGCTAAAGACTATAAATATAGCGCTTCTTGGGAGGTAACCCAAGTTTATTCACCCTTTCTCCTTTAATTTTTGCAATTTAATGCCTTTATGTATTAATTTGATTATTGTTATTGTGTATTGTGTTGTATTGCTCGATTCTGAGTAATATGGTTGAATTCTGGAAATGAATACTATGCTAAAGTGCCTATGTTGCCATGTTGAATCTATGTTTGTAATGTGATATTAGTGTTGTCCCCGTGCTTGCTTGTGGATCACTATGTCCCAAACTAGTGTGTGCATATTTGGTGCTATGGAAATGTTACACTACTGCATAAAATCTTATTCTATCATGTGGGCATACGGGGCGCCACACAAATGCCCTAAACTAGGTTGAAGATTGAAAATTCTAGGGCTGGCGCACAAGGTGCCATACGAGGTACCTGAAGGTTCCAAGGGGCAAACTCTCGATGTCTCAGCGCACAAGGCACCTATGTCTAGTAAATTAGGACTTCTTGGGTGCCACATCTGTTTAAATTCACTTTTTCATTTTTCACAGTCAGTTTTCACTATCCTAAGCCCTAGCCACTGTCCTTTTACCATCCTCCATCATCTATAGTGTTCTGAAGCTTTTTCTGGCTATTCTACATCACTCTCTTCTCTTTCTTCACCTTCGAATCACTTTCCTCTCCCTTTTTCCCCATTTCCTTTCAGTTTGCTTCAAGATTCTCCTCATTTCTCATGTGTTCTTTGCTGTTCTTCACTGTTTGTCGCAAGAGGAGAGCTTCCAGTCGTGTAAGGCTACCTTAAATCATCTGTAGGAGTGTGGTAAGCCCTAATCTCTTCCCTTTTCATTTCAAAAAAAAGGGAGAAAAATTTCCATTTCCAAATTTTAGGGTTTAGTTTTAGAAATTGAAATTTTCATTTTGTTTTAGAGAGTGACTTTTATTGCTGAATCATGTCTACTAAGAGGGCTAGAAAGCAGGGTGAATCCTCCTGCTCTAGAAACTTCAATACTAATAGGTTTAGAGCCTTAGAACATAAAAAGAGATTTGAAGATTTGGAATCTAGGAAGTTTATTTGTGAGAGAGGAATTTTTCTTAAAGAGGGTAAGCATCACGAAATTTTATGTCTAATCAGAGAATGGGGATGGGAGAAATTGTGTGATCCAGCTAAGAAATATTTTCCAAATGTTGTTAAGGAATTTTATGCCAATGCGTTTAGGTTAAGGAGTAACGAAGGTGTTTGGGATACTTATACATCATTTGTTAGAGGGAAGAATGTTTTCTTTTCAATTAATAGTCTCAATAATTATTTTGGTCTACAATATGGTCCTGGTCAGTATTTATTTACTACTTGGATGAGGCATCAGTATGTGAAGGCTGACCACATTATTGCCACTCTCTGTTGAGAGGGGGCTGTTAACCCTAAGACTTTATACCATAAGTTTTGATGATGACAAATGTATTTGAATTATAGCATTAATATATATAAAGATTAATTATCATATATATGCTACAAGTACTTAAGCATGATTATGTTATTTAATATGTATGTTGCATATATTGAATCATGCTATTGAACTAACCATTGGGTTTGCAAGTAAGATACATTTTATAGGTTAGTTCAAAACAAGAAGAGTGAGCATTGGATTGAAGAACAAGGAAAAACAACATCATGCTTTACTCAAGAAAATAACAAAGCTCCAAGAAATGAAGAATTAGAAGATTTGAAGTATTGGAAGCTTGGATGCATCAAGAAAGCAACCATCATGCTCTAAAAACAAAGAATTTGAAGATAACAAGTGACTGGTCGACCACCCTATCCTGACTGGTCGACCAACGAGCTCCAGAGGTAAAGTATTTGAGCACTGGTCAACCACCCCATCCTGACTGGTCGACCAACGAGCTCCAGAAACAAAGATTCTTGAAGACCATAAGCGTTGGTCGACCACCCTATCTGCACTGGTCGACCAACGGACTCCAATAAGCAATATCCTGAGGAGGAACCATAAGCGTTGGTCGACCACCCCATCTATACTGGTCGACCAGCGTGACTGATGAATCACTTCTGGACTACACTGGTCGACCATCGTGCCACACTGGTCGACCAACGACATCAGAAAATATGCTGTAACGGGTAGTTTTTGCTGACATCATTATGGAACTACCTTGGATTTGTCTCTAACGGTCTTATTCGTCCTTGGGCTATATATATCAACCTTGGGGGCTATCAAAAAAAAAGAGAGAACACTCCTATTACTGAACATCATCTGTAAATTCTCTCTTATGCAGATTATACCCTTGTGAGCTTATCAATGTAATATATACTCTGTTTTTAGAGAGTTTCTCTGTAATTGTTGATTTTGATCAACACAAATATTATCTTGAGTTGTATTATCAAGGAGAGTATTCCTTGATAGAGTATTTATTGAGAGAGCCTTCCTTTGGGTTGTAGAGAAGCCAGTTTAGCAGAAATTCTCCGGAGGGTTGAGGAGGAGCCCGGATTCATAAATTCTCCGTTGGGTTGTGGAAGAGCCTTGGCTAACGAAATTCTTTGTAGTGGTTTGTAAGTACCCAGATCAAACTTGCAAGTATAGTGAAAATACTCAAGTGACTTCTTGAGGACTGGATGTAGGCTTGAGATTAACCGAACCAGTATAAATCTCTGAGTTTGCTCTCTCTATCCCTTACTCCTTTATTTGTACTTACTGTTATCTATTCTTTATTTCCTTGCTCCTCATAATTATTCATCTTGATAACACATTGATTTTCTGTGTTGTATTTATTATCCTAAGCATTGTACTTTTACAGAAAATCATTTTAACTTCCAATAAAGTTTTGTGAAAATTTATAAAACCCAATTCACCCCCCCTTTTGGGTTCCAGCTTTTACTTTCAGGGGCAAGGTGGGATTTTGACACCATGGGGAAACAAACAAATTTTTGAAAAGCTGATATGAAACAAATCCCTAAAGCATAGTGTACTTTTATCCAATCCAACCTGCTCCTTACCTAGAACCAATCAGAGGTGACCATCGAGGGTACCGTGGTCATCTATATGATCGTGAGAAGGAAGGTTTTTAATGTGAGCTCCTTAGTATCCCACAATCTTTCAACAATGATTCAAAAACAAGGAAAACGTTTGGGATATTTGAGCCTCATAACCAATCTGTGTCGAAGGGATCAAGTGTCGTTAGATAATGAAATACTGAGTGCTCCCGAGGGACCTATTATAGCTCAAGTGATAGATTCCATTTTTCAAAACTTTAGGGCCATCGTGGAACCACTACTGGCACCTCCTCCTCAGCCCCAAGTACTAGTAAGACTGCGTGCTGAACCACAAGGTCCATCTATGACTCAATGCTTTATTAATATTGAGAGATCCCTCGAAAACTTGGTAGTATCCCACAATACCTTTGTTGCTACCCAAAATGAGCATAATAGGCTTATGGTACAGCAGCACCAGAAAGTGGCTCACACATTTTTCTACATGGCCCACCATTTTTGGATGAGCACTTCAGACTAGATCTTAGACGCCACAGCTGATATCAGTTTTGATCCTTCAGTTAACCGCAACTCTTCAAGCACTTTTGAGGAGTCGGCTGAGATGGAAGAGGACCAAGGCAATCGAGCAGATGACTGATGACCCCTTCATGATCCACACAGGTTGTTGTTGTTCTATTTTCTCGTCATTTGAAAAACTTTTATGTTTCGGTCACATTTTGATGTATTCATGTTTTGTGAACCATTTAGATTTGGTTGATGCTTTTTATTTCTATCTGGACTATTGTGGTTTTTATGGATGATTAGTTTTGTTAATCTTTAGATCTATCTTTGAATGTATACTTTTGTCTGCTTTTAATGTTGATTGGTTCTAATTATGGATGGCTTATTTTGATATTGCATTCTTTTGGTAAACCCCTCCCCCTTCTTTTGTTGTTTGTCCCTTTTTGGTGCTCAAACACTATTTTTGTGGTGGTTTGGCGTTAAGGACAATGCTTAGTTTAGGTTTGGAAGAGAATAGTGGTTTTAAGAATAAAATTAGGAGTAGAATTCTTCTTGGTAAGAATGCCCTTTTTGGCTTTAACCATCACTTTTTGATTCTCTTTCTTCATTTTAGCAAATATACACACTTTACAAGGTTTTTGTTTTTACCATACCTTGGTTAATTTCAATTATTATCATCTCATTTAAAATCCAAGCTAGTTTTGAAGTTCTAAGAATTTAGTGAGTAAAAATTTGAAATTTTCAAAATTTTTCTTTTAGTTAAAAATTGGGAGCACCCCGGAGTTCCTTGAAATTCTTTTCAATTTCTTAAATTTACTTTCTCTTGTCCAAGAATTTATTTTTGCCCAATAAGGGAATTTCACACTCAAACAAAAATAGAACAAAACAAACTTTAATCTAATTCAAAAAAAAAAATAGGAGTGTGATTTAAGTTGAAGAGTTGTAGTGTGGATTGGGTCCACAACAATTTTTCGACCAATGAATCATTAATCCTTGGCTAAATAAAGGTCACAGATAAGGCGTTGTATTGTGGCTAAGGCGCACAAGCAATTCTTTGTTTCCCTAACCTCTTTGTTAATTTTCTTTTCGATTAAGGGGAAGATATGTGGATGAGGCACACAGTCTTTACTTTAATCAACAATAAAAAAAAAGAAAGATACAGAAGTTTAAGGTATTTTCCTTGAGGGCCAATTTACCTTTCTCTCTTCTTGGTAAGTAAATTGGGCTTAAGTCTTTGAAAAAGTTTTTAGGGGATGTTGGAGGTGTTTACAAATTTTATCATAGAATTTTCTTGAAAATTTTCAAACTTTTGTTCTTTAAATTTTCCTTAGAGACTCACTTACTAGCTTAACTTTATTGAGATGATTACATGAAATTGATTTCTTCTTCTTTCTGCATCCTGTTTAGCAACTCTTTTGCTTTATGAAGCTTGTTGATTTTGTTTAGTTAGTGCGTTTACTTTGTGTTAGGCAATGTTTTGCTTGAGAACAAGCAAAATCTAGGTTTGGGGGAGTTAATAATTTGCTAAAAACATTAATTCAAACAAGTAAAAGCAAGCATTTTCCCCTTCTCTATGTCTTATTTTGCTATCATTTAGCATTTGTTAGTCATGTTTTTAATCTTTTTCTTTTTATCATGATTCTTTTAATTTTTTATTCCAAAATCTCTATTTCGTTATCTTTTTAAGAAATCTAGATGATTTCCTTTTGTAGACAAGTTTTTGGATTAATGCAAGTTGAAGAAATGAGGAAATTTTGCTGCTGCCTAGGTTGGTCAATGTCTAGGTGCTAGACAGGGCACCCCAGGGCACCAGCATCCAAACTCTCTGTCCAAATTATTAAGGTGGTGCCCATGGTGGCAGACCTTGAAGTTTCTGCTAGTTTACAACATGGCATCTAGGCGCTTAGCAATTGTGAATATGTGATGTTTTTCTTCCCTTTCTTTATATGTAACTAAATCTCTAGGGTTTAGGAGATTGATGTAAATTGACTTCCTATGAAGTTTTGTTGTTGAATACTTTAATATAAATGCAATTCTGATTCTTGGAGTAGATTTTACTGTTATTAATGCTCTTGGATGCTTAGCTACCATTCAATGAAATTAGGGTTTATATTTATGCTAGTTTATATTTATGCCAGGAATATCTTGATATAAACATATCTTTATAATTTCTACCACAAATCGGGTTAATCTAGGCATAGATAATCTTATTTGCATAATTCTTACAAGTTCCTAAGCTTCACCTCCGAACCAAATAATTTGACTAAAGTATTAGCTAATTATTTGAGTGAGGAAGATTTGCCTCTCCAAGGAATTGGATCCAAATAATTCGTGAACTTAATCACCATTAAAAATAATTTGCAATTATATTGAAGCATTCTCTAACCACTCAAAGATTAGTTTGTTTATGAATTATCGAATTAGGAATCAAGTGAAATTAATCCCCTATACTTGCTATTTTATTGTATAATTCTGTGTTACCTTAGTTAACTTCCTTTGCTCTTTAATTTAATTTACTTTCAGTTAAACTTAATCTCAATTCACTCAACCCGTTCATCTTGTCCAAATATAACTTAAGTTAGTGAAATTAATAGTTATTAAAAGTCAATCCCTAAGGATGACTTTTACTCTCACTTTATTATTAGTTACGATTCAATACACTTGTCGAGAAAAATCGTATCAACAACCTTGTAATATTCAAAAAAAAATGTAAGAAAGATAACTATTATAAAAAGCTGATTAATTGTTTAATATTATATGCTTTTTATTATTTTCAAGAACTTTTTTTTATTTTAATATTATTAAGAATCTAAAAATTTATTAAACTTTGATTAATTTAATTTAAATCAAAACAACATCAAAAATATAAAATTTTTGTAATATTAATTTTCTCATTGTTGCATTGGTTTTTCAAAATCCATTAATGCTGCTTAATGCACATGTTGTATTCATTGCAGTAGATTTTTTGCAAGTGTTGGCCATGTGCGTGACCACGGGCTAATTGGTAAACCAACTATTTTTTTCTTGACCTAGACTGACCAGTTAGGTCAACCAGAAACTCAAAAACTCGGTGCCTAACCTGGTTTGAGTTGCTTGAAATCTAGGTAATCAGGGTAACCCAATGACCTAGTTAACCCATAACTCGATTTTTTTAAAAAAAATATTTTACTTTTCTTTTCTTAAATTAATAGTGTGAGAGTGAGAACAAGATAGCTTTTGGGAGAAGTGGAATCCATGACACTATTATTATAAAACATAAAATGTTATTATTTTATGCAAATCACATCATTTTTTATAAAATAATTTTAAATCATTAAATGGTGAAAGAAAATTTTATAATTTTATATTATATTAAAAAATAAAAATAAATTATTTTTTATTTTATTTTTATAATTTATTAATTTAATTATAATTACCTTCAAATTTATTAAATATGAGATTTGTGTGTTAAATTTATTTAGGATATATTTTTTAAAATTCTTTGATTATGAAATAAACATATAAATTATTTATTTTACTTACTTTAATATTTATTTGTCAACATATATAGATATATATAATTTTTTCATTTATGATCTCAATTTAGTAATTGACTCAATGATTCATCAATTGAACTAGTAATTTGGTAACCCAACCTTCTTCCTATGTCAATGACTAGATTGGTTCTTTTTTTTTTTTGGTAAACAATCATCCGGTTTCCGACAAATTTGAATTTGAACTAGATAGAATTACAATATGCGACAAAACTCTTAATACCAAATTCTAACGCAGCTCAATTGTACTTATAGGACTCAAATTCAAAATATCTGATTAAATTAGAATAACTTCTTACTTGTTTGGTGGTATTAGGCCGGTTCTTAAAACTGAGACACCAACTCCTAATATAGTAATATTTAATAGATAGATGGGTCAATATTTAATAGAAAGATGGGTCTCCTGTGCTGACTAATGGGTATACCGACTGGTCACTCAAATAGAAAGGAAGATTTGTCTCAAGTCTCCTCTACTAATAGGCTAGTACCATTTCCAAACTAACATCACTTGTCTAAAACACTTGAATCAAACCTAAATCATCCCTCAGCTTTCCAAATTATGCAAGAAACCATCGTCCTCTGCGCTGCCCCTGGCATTGGGCACATCATCTCCATGGTGGAGCTCGCCAAGCTCCTCCTCTTCCACCGCGGCCACTCCTTCTCCATCACCATTCTCCTCACCACCGGCCTCCTTGACCACCCCTCCATCGATTCCTACATCCACCGCATCTCCCTCTCCCACCCCTCCATCTCCTTCCGCCGCTTCCCTCCTGTCGCCGTCCCCCCCGCCCCACCTCGCAGTCACGCTGCCACCTGCTTCGAATTCATTCGCCTCAACGCCCCTAACGTCGCTTCTGCACTAAATGACATCTCACGGACCTCGTGTGTTCGAGCTCTCGTCATCGATCTCTTCTGCACATCTGCACTCAGCATCGGTTCTTCTATGGGGATCCCTGTTTTCTACTTCTTCACCTCCGGAGCCTCTGTTCTCTCTGCTTTCTCCTATTTCCCCAAGATTCACGAACAAACCAGTAAGAGCTTCAAGGATCTCACGATTGATCTTCACTTCCCAGGAAACCCCCCGCTTAAGTCCTACCACATGGTGGAACCCACGATTGATCGAGACGATCCAGCGTACTGGGACATGTTATATTTCTGTACCCATCTTCCCAGATCGAACGGCATCATTGTCAACACCTTCGAAGAGCTTGAACCTATTGGGGTTAACGCTATCAAAGAGGGAATTTGCTTTCCGGACCCAAATCATGCACCCCCTGTGTTCTACATTGGCCCTCTGATTGCAGAGCCAAATGATCGAACTAAAGAAGTAACAAATGGTGGTTCTGAGAACTGTTTGTCGTGGCTCGAGAAGCAACCAAGCAGAAGTGTACTTTACTTGTGTTTCGGAAGCAGGGGATCGTTCTCGGTGGCGCAATTGAAGGAGATCGCTAATGGGTTGGAAAAAAGTGGGCAGAGATTCTTGTGGGTGGTGAAGAGGCCACCGATTGATGAAAAAACGAAGCAGACGTCCGACACGACGGAGGAATTTGACTTGGAATCGATACTGCCAAGTGGGTTCTTGCAGAGAACGAAAAACAGGGGAATGGTGGTGAGGTCGTGGGCCCCACAAGTGGAAGCACTGAGCAGCGAGTCGGTGGGTGGGTTCGTGACTCACTGCGGGTGGAACTCGGTGCTGGAGGCGGTGGTCGCCGGAGTGCCGATGATCGCGTGGCCGCTCTACGCGGAGCAGCACCTGAACAGGAATGCTCTGGTTCACGACATGAAGATGGCAATAGGGTTGGAGCACAGAGAGGAAGATGGGTTCGTGAGTGGGGATGAATTCAAGAAGAAAGTGAGAGAATTAATGGTGTCAGAGAAAGGAAAAGAGATGAGGGAAAGATGCAGGAAGATGAAGGAGATGGCCTTGAAAGCCAGAGAATCATTTGGCTCGTCCACGAAAGCACTCAATGACTTGGTTGGTAAGTGGAAAAATGTTCACTGAAATCTGAATTAACACTTCACTAGTTATTTGCTTCGATGATCCTTAGTCTCCTAATGCTGGTATAACTGTTGTTAGTATTTGTTTTAATTTAATTTTTTAATATGTCAACGTGATTTTTAATGAAAAAAATTTTGAAATTTAATCATGATAGATTTTATGAAAAAATAATTAAAAAAATTAAATTAAAATAAATATAATCTTTGATGAGTTATATTTTATCTTTTAACAACCAAATTAAAAAAAATTATAATTTTTGATGAAATTTGCTTTACACATATGCCATGCACCAATCATGCATCCACTTAATCCCCTTTATTTATTTTTTAATTTTACACATCCCACTTTTATTTCTACATTGAATCTGTCGCCAAAAGTATTTTCAAAAAGACAAAAAACGTTTGGAAATTATATCAAGATAAGATCAGTACACAGACTAGGGATTCGGGGTGGTTGCTCTTCGCCTAAGAAGAGCAGCCACCTCTTCTCTGTTGGCAACAGTTAAAACTGTTGCCACAAGTTTCAGCAACGGTTTCAAAATCGTTGCTATAAATTTTGTAAAAAAAATCACAATAAACACTTATAGCAACGGTTTTGAAACCGTTGCTGAAACTTGTGACAATAGTTAAAACTGTTACCACAAGTGTTGGCCACGGTTTTAACCGTGGCCAACAGGGAAAAGGTGGCTGCTCTTCTTACAAGAAGAGCAGCCACCCCGAATCCCACAAACTAGAAGCAAGATTCGCAAAAGACGTTACAAACCACAGAAAGCAAAACACTTATCCTAATTCTTGCATGAAGATAGAAATAACGAAAAAGGGGGCTTCCAAAAAGATTTTTTGAGGCTGTTGGTGGCGTCTTACTTTTTTTGTCAAAATATCTGCATATTTGTTGCTGTTTCTATGGATTTTACTGAGCTTGTATCGTTCTATTGAAGATTGTAGGAATATGCAATTTGAAATTAAAATAGATAAAGGATGAACATTGTTTTCATAATGAAGTAATGCAAGAAGAAAGTTTCCTTGAGTGTTGACATGATAAAAATCCAAGGAAATACAAACATAGTTGATATTAAGGCTATGTTTAACATGACTTTTAAGTTAGCTTATAACTTATTTAATTAGCTTATAAGCTTGTTTGATTAAAATAGATGTGTTTGATAAATAAACTTATTTGAATAGTTAACTATAACTTACTTTAAAACTCTACTTTAAGTAACTTATAACTTTTATATTTTTTCCTCCTTTTACATTTATTATTTTATTAAAATTTCTATTCAACCCTTATTCTTCATATACATATAAAATATAACACATTTATATAATATATATAATATAATATATATATATATATATATATATTTAATTAATTATATATATATAATAATTTAATTAAAAATAAAAAATAATTTGTTTATTTTGTATTATTATAATATATATAATATAATATATATATATATATTTAATTAATTATATATATATATATAATAATTTAATTAAAAATAAAAAATAATTTGTTTATTTTGTATTATTTTAGAATTACAAAATATCATATAAGTATGTCATTTTACATCTATTAGATAATTTAATAGCTACTTTTATTAAACATTTTTAATTCAATAAGTCGACTTAACAGCTTTCAGTTAAAAATTAATTTTTAAGCTTTCAGCTAGTTTATAAGCTTTTTTTATTAAACAGAACCTAAGATTATTTTTATCCCATATGCTTCGCATAATCTCCTTGCAGTTATAAACACATGGAATATAAATTACCAATTAGTATTTATAAAACTTCAATTGCTTCCAAATAGTGATATATGTTTTTATCTTAATTCAGATAATTGAAAATCTTTTTTAAACTACATTCGCAATGTTAATAGTAAGATTGATGTTCTTATATGAGAATGTTTAGACTATTCTTATCTTAAAACTACAACATATAGCTTGTTGGTGTAAGATTATAACCAAGAAGGGGGTTAAATTGGATATAACAGATTTTTCAAATTTCTTTTTTATTTTGAAAAGGTTACTGAAAAATCATTAGTGCTTCCAGGATGTTGAAACAATTGAGTTTGGTAGTATATCAGATATTGCTAAAACTGTAATTGAGAAATTAAATTACTAGAAAGACAATTAAAGATAGAACGAGAAAGATATCAGATTTATAGTGGTTTAGATCCTTTCAAGAGAAAATCTTACATTATTCCTCAAACACACAGTATGAGAATTTTATAACAAAAGAGAAATGAGATATACAAACCAACAACTTCAAACTTAAAGATTAATAACCTACTTTTACGTAATTAATGTTGGATATTATTATAAAATAGTAAATAATAAATGTTTTATCTTTATTATACCTTATGTTACTATATATTAAAAGTGTTTTATATATGAAAACGTTAGCCATATTTATGTTGCTTGATTTCCATTGATTTCATATAATAATATGTTATCAATATATCTAAATGTTGTTTCCTTCGGTTTTGAAACGTTGGCCCATTCAATATCTTTGATTGCTATTATGATTAATATGATTTAAAGGCACCCAACGGATTCCAATGTTTGCATGAAGCAACTACTATATATAAATATATGCTACGTGGAGTTGAGAAGTAAGAAAAAAAAAAGGGAGTATGTAATATAAAGTATGATATATATATATATATATACACACACATATGCACTTGTGTGATACTTTGGATAAAGAAAGTGCGGGATAAATTGAGTTCGGTTTACTTCCTACGTACAGAAGCAGTAAACAAATAGGCGAGTCTTGGGCTGTTGTATCCTAAAGGTAATACGTCTATGTATGCCTGCACCGGGTAATATAGCAAAATTTACCCGTGAGAGACGTAAAAATTACCTTAAAAAAGACAAGTTACTCGGATCTCAACCCAGTACCACTGTCACATCCCAAAATTTACATGTGAGATAAACATAAAATACCTAAGGTGTACCTCCGTGATACCCCTTAATCTCTATGAATATTCTTAATATCCATAACTATGTGAATCATAAATGTTTCAAAAAAGATATTTTGTATACATATTCAGAAAATGTTCAACATTCATACACTATACAGTATTATACAACTTCCCAAGCCTAGGTGACCTACTAGATTACAGAGCATTTCCTAATCCTCACCAAATCTATATTTATTTGTTTACCAGACAAAAGTGGAGTATATCCTTAAAGGCTATAAATTCTCCTCCTCAACCACTGTATCTGAAAAGATAATCATAGAAAGTGTGAGTTAATCAAAACTCAGTGAGTAAACAACTGTACATGAAAATATCACAAGCACAAATACCACATTTACTAATACAATCAATCTATCATTTATTTTAAATAATTATAGTATTACATTTGTCTGAATTTACGTATGATTTCTTGGGTGATCAATCCCTCAATCACTTTGCATTATGTGCCATAAATACTTGCACCGAGTGACCTGGGAATTTAACCCTCAAACTCTTTGTGCATAGGTTTTCATAGTTATACACTGAGTAGTATGAGACTAACTCTTTCAAACTCGTGCATAGATTTTCACAGTTATACATCGAGTAGTATGGGACTCTAACCCTTTCAAACTCGTGTATAGATTTTCACAATTATACACCGAGTAGTATGAGACTCTAACCCTTTCAAACTCGTGCATAGGTTTTCATAGTTATACACTGAGTAGTATGAGACTCTAACCCTTTCAAACTCGTGTATTAGATCCCGTAGATCTTTTGCTCATCAATAAAATAGTGAGAATTTATCACAATACAATTACTATGAAATAAATTAATTTACACATACTTTTATTCCTTTGAATTTCTATCATCAATCATAGCAATCATCATATATTATCAATTGAAAGATTGATTGTTTAACATTTCAATAATATTATAAATGAGACTTATATTGTACTTTGTCTAATAATATCAAATTAGTTTAGTAAGGTTATTCACTTACAAAATGTTCCAATTTATTCAAGGAACTACCACATCTAGTTATTTAGTCAACTAGAGAAATCAATTCACAAAGTAATAAAATAATTCCCAATGATATTGTAATTTTTCTCAACTTGAACATACACTGGTAATCTTCTCAATTTCACAAATAATGCAAATGGGATTTATATTGTGCTTTGACTAATTTAGTAAATTAATTTTGCAAGGTTGCCTACTCACCTGGATTCCACGCTCTCGGCGCTCCCACCTTATGCCTCAACCATCCCTATTGTAATTGTAACCAGGTAAAAACCATTAGGGTTACAAAATAGAGAAATTTCCTACCACTACTTCCGATCTTTACTCACATCTCAAGTCATAACTCCTAACCAATAATGAATATCTAAATGAAACTTATACCATTAAAAACTAGACTCAAAACGCTTTCCAACGATATAAAGTTTGCCCAAAACGGAGTACGGATGAAAGAGTTATAGCCGTTTGAAAATAAGCTAAGGTTTTTTGGTACATATGGCGCCTGGGCACCAACCCAAGCCTAGCGCCTAGGCACCACACCTTGCGCCTGGGCGCCAAGCCCTTCTTCCTTCCCAAAACCTTCTGAACCTTGGCGCCTGGACGCCACGATCGCGACCTTTCGCGATTCCTCTCGGATTTGGCTCAGATCTGGCCAAATCTCCACCGTTTTCTATGATTTCTTCCATGAGATCTCACCCTTAATGTCTAAGGAGCATTTAGACACCAAAAGTACCAATTTTAATTGAGAAATGAAGCCGGAATCTCGATTTTTACCCCAAACTTCCTTAAAACTAGAAAATAGGGAAAAGCTTGAGAAATAGAATTTTCTACCTCGATTCCTTGCTTTCTCTATGTTGCTTGGCTCCTAGAGGCTCACCCCGTAGCCCGAGATCCAGCCTCCAAAGCCCGGTTGTGGAGTTGGAGTATAGAGAGAGAAAGTAGAGAGAAGAGAAGGTGAAGAGAGAGAGAGAAAAAGAGAAAATGAGGAAAAATAGGTGAGGCCACCTATATACTCGCCCGGGGTGAAATTATCACTTGCTCTCCAGTTGACCCTTAGTCAAGACTAGTAAAAGCAAATTCATAAAATCTCACCTCGGGTGTTTCTAAATCCTAAGTGCCCCACAAATTTTCTTATTTCACTTTAGTCCTTCTCAAAGTCTCAAACTCCACTTTAACCTCGAATCCATCATCCTTTTGGTACCGGACTCATAATTCATTCCCATAAGCTCTATTCTTCTTCTCAGCTTCCTACTAGGTCATTTCTCAAAAGTACTCCATATTTTCTTTTCTTTTCACTTTAGCCCTTGAGAATTTGTAAAAATTTTCCAAATTAAAATTTTGAAATTTCTATTTCCAAATTTCCTTCACTAATTCAAAAGAACATTTTTCATATGATTAAATTTTTCAATAAACTTCAAATAGATTTTAAATATTTATGCAAATTCTTGGGATATTACATTCTTCCCCCTTAATAGAATTTGGTCCTCCGAATTCAAAACTTACCTCAAGATTGAAACAAATGCAGATATTTTGTCTATATCTCATTCTCTCTTTTAGAATTTTCACAATCAAGTACAAAATATAACAAGTTCAATATATTTTTGTTTCTCAAGTTTCTTCAGTAAAAGAATTACCTCAACAAAACAAAAAAAAAATCAAATACTAAAATTTTATTTCTAGTACATAAGTTACAGGCAATAAGCTTAACTTGATTTACAAAACAGATAATTTTAATACGTGAAGCTCAGATCAAATATCAGCTTTAGATACAAATAAAAAAAAGGATAAATTAAGAACGATGAGGCTTTTGAGATGTAGAAGATGTTCCAGGTCTAAAAAAGGAAGGTGCTTCAGATCTTAAGGAGGAAGCTAATCGTTGCAGCCTAGAAAGGGTTTCTGGAGGAAGTTTCTGAGAAATTTGGCGAAGTGCAGAAGTCACTCCATTCATACAGTCAATACACCTCGCTTGTTGGTCACGAAAATTTTGAGTTGCAAACATCGAATGTCTATCAACTCTATTCGCCAATTGCCTAAAATGATGATTCAAGAGCTTCTCTTGTTCTACAAAGAGACGATTTATCAATTTCCCCTGGTCCTCAAAGTGGCGGTTTATCAACCTTTTCAAGTCCTCCATCTTTTGTCTCATAAGCACAAGCTCATTATTAGAAGATGTTGCTGTGCTAACATCCTCTAGCTCTACTACATCCCTTTTTCTTTTCTTAGCCTCTGGTGACTCTTCCATGGATCTCTTATTCTTATAGTTCTCCAGGCTAAGATTTAGATCCAGCTCTACCTTGCCAGCCTCAAAGTTTAAATTGAAAGATTTATTGCCGGCCATATTTTTTTCTGAGCTATAAAGGTTGTATGGAAGGAGAAGTTTGATGCAAGAAGGCTTATAGGTAATGAACTCTTAGTGTAGTGAGCAGTTTAATGGAGCATCCATTATTTATAGACGAAATTTAGGGCTACAAAATCATTTACATCATACTCTAAAGATGACCTCCAGACCTTATCCGTCGCAATGCCAACGGTCTATAATAAGCATGCTAGAAAATAATAAATATAATCTAATGCAAAAGATTTTCTCAAAAATTTCGGCTAACTTTTGACTCTTGCTTAAATTATTCAACTAATCGCCGCTTTAATCTATGACTTCCTAACTCTGTATTTGTCTTATCCATTAATCCTAGATCGAGATATTACTCCATGAACGGGTAGCATCATACTAGCCTTATCTAGGTTTCTAATCCGTGGCTTTGCCTAGGCTTACACATTTTCAAAAATAAATATTAAAATAAAAACTTCTCACATTTACACATATCAAGTGTTACCATAAAGTGAGAAAAATTTTTCACTCGCCTCTACGAGCATATATGTATGTATGTATAAACATGGAGATACATCATTATCTATATGTTTTCATCTATTCAAGTCCTTTTAAATTTCTGACTTCTCATTCTCTGAATGTATGTGAAATCATTACATATTATTCCTGGCCATAACAAATAGCCTTCACTCACTATGCATGAATAACATACATATCATATGTTTTTAGATACATGTAATCACAGTATTATTCAATCAATCATGTATATTATACTCAACTGAAGGCTTTCAAGAACAACACAATAAAGCAGAGAAATACATTTTAGTTCATCATAAAAGCATCCAAGGCAATCTTTAATGGCTACATTGTCAACTTCTTTGAATTTCAGAAAATGCCAACAAGAGAAATGGAAAACCAAGTATAAGTCGGCCGCAAATCCACCGAATATTGACTTTCGTGGTTTTGGCATTAATGTGACACACCGTTGGCATGCATGCCTACCCTAGACTTCTGGCTTCCATCTTGCAGAAATCCATAGGTTGAGCGTATAGGGGTGTGACGAAGAGATATCTTCTTTGGCTCTAAGTCTAAATTTCCTCTATAAAAACTGCCCCAGAGTTCTCAGTTACCATACCACAAAGAGTAATCATCTCTGAGCCTACAATTTTTTAGCATTCCTCTTTCGTCATACTCCTGCAAAAACTTCTAAATTTTCTAAACCATGGCCACAAGGAAGTTCATTGATCTCACGATGGAGGCCAAGAAGGAAGAGCTTTACCTAAACTTGAGTTTAGGCAAGGACAAGGGCAAAAGACCTTTTGAGGGGTCTCAAGAGAATCAAAAGGAGAAGAAGATAAAAATTGAGGAAGCTGAGGAGATTAGCACTGGCCACACGTTAGAAGAAAAAATCGCTTGTCTAGAGCATGAGGTGAAAAATCTGAAGAAGATGGTAGAGGACCTTGAGAAGTTAACTAAACGCAATAATGCGGCAATGACTTCAAGAATAGACAGGTTCTTCTATTGGTCTACCCAATGCTTCTGCAATCAACAAAAAAGAAGTGTTGATTGTATGAATGGAATTTACACTACCCTCCGTGACATTGCTCTGTCTCTTACTCCAAGAAATGGCCGAGGGGTGATGATACAATACAACCCTTCTAATCCGAGACCGCCTCACCCGTAGATTACTCATGAATGAGTAAACTTTTTTTTTGAAATGTAATCCTTCAATTTTTTTTTAATATCAATGGTTTCTTTTACTAGATGGTACTCTAAATAATAATAATAATAATAATAATAATAATAATAATAATAATAATAATAATAATAATAATAATAATAATAAAATAAAGAAAGATAAAAGAAATCAGCCACACAAAATCAATAACGAATTCAGCTTATAAAGCCAATCATATAAAAAAAAAATTTAGTGACCCTATAAGCTGACACAGAGACAAACAGAAGCTCTATACAAGTCTCGTTGTCTTTCCTCTTATCATACGGGAGTAGATGAAGGCATCCCGTGTAGATCAATTGAACTTGATATTATGCCCTCGAATTGTCATGAACTCTTGCTTGAGAGCCTCGACTCGCAAGCTTTCCTTAAACTGACGCTCTGAGGAACGAACTACTATAAGAATGTCTTTCTAGACCATTCCAATCATACATCACGTTTAACAATTATGAATGTTCATACGCCAATAGTCTACCTATAACATGCTCTAATTGTTCCAATGTTACAAAAATTCTACATTATTTTTTTTTGAAACACTTCTATCACATAGTACCATCAAGTCAATCCTTAACTAAACAAGTGCAACTTTGGCGAGTCGCCCCTAGAGAAGACTTATAGCTTACCCCAATATCTCTTTTGTTAGGTTCTATTTTACCGTAGTATCTCCCTTAGGAAAAACTACATAACCCACATCGATTTTCTCAACCAAGCTTCTATCAAAGAACATATTATTTAGGCACTTACATCCTCTTCCATAAATCACATATGTCTGGCATCTATCAAAACCAAATCTTTGATCTGCTTTTCAAGGGTTCTTTCTCATTCCTACATCAGTAATCTGCGCTATATACTTTGCAAAAATCTTTCTTGAACTCTAGCCCATGCCTTATAATCAACTTTACCCCATCTAATACATCACTCTTAGCCCAGCCCTCAAGCCATATTCTAGCAACTACTGATCCTCAGCTTCAAGAGTACACTACAGAGTTATGTTCCCAATTTCTTAAAAAAGAAAAAGAAAAGAAAAATTTAACATGGAGGTCACCTCTTCCATCGGTATAAGGATCATGCCTCCAACAAGTTCCAAAGTTCTATACATGAAATCAATTACTTCTTATTGTAACAAAATTATCTCTAACTAACTCCATCGAAGGGTAAGTTACAAAAAGAACACTCAACTCTACAAGGTCTTTTATGGAACCTAATCCCATGGTCATGCCGCAGTTCATAAATGATAGATTGATTGTATTAATAAAACCCATAATAGTAGAATTAAAAAACAAAATTCTACTAACACATTTTGTTTTTAATTCTCTTGACCATTGGCCAAAAAATTGAAATGTAGAATTAAAAACAAATTCTTAAAGTGAAAAATCATATTTCACATAGCTTTAAAAAACTCACACTAATATGGCCATAAAAACTTATATTCCACATAGCTTTAGAAAGCTCAACAATATTAATTATTGACCATAAAACATTTTTACCAAAATTTGTATATTTTTATAACAACACATCTACATCCCCCACTTGTTGTTATAAAAATAATACCCAAAAAATTTTTTCTTCTTGCCCCCACTATTTATAAAAATTCTCAAAATAGAGAAAGAATAAAATAGTGACACATACCTCATGATATATGGGGAAGAAATCAACACTGCATAAGTTTGTTATTATTACTATTTTTTTTAGTATCATCACATAAAAGAAACCACTGGCATTAAAAGCGGAAGGATTACATTGCAAAAAAAAAAAATTACTCATGCATGAGTAATCTACAGGCGAGGTGGTCTCGGATTAGGAAGGTTGTATTGTATCATCACCCCTCGACCATTCCTTAGAGCGAGAGACAGAGTAATGTCACGGAGGGTAGTGTAAATCTCATTCATACAATCAACACTTCTTTGTTGTTGATTGCAGAAGCACTGGGTAGACCAATAGAAGAACTTGTCTATTCTTGAAGTCATTGGTGCATTATTGCGTTTAGTTAACTTCTCTAGATCCTCTATCATCTTTTTCAGATTTTTCACCTCCTGCTCTAAACAGGCGATTTTGTCCTCCGAGGTATGGCCCGTGCTAATCTCCTCAGCTTCCTCGTTCTTCTTCATTTTCTTCTCCTTCTGCTTCTCTTGAGACCCCTCAAAAGGTCTTTTGCCCTTGTCCTTACCTAAACTTAAATTTAAGTCGAGCTCTTCTTCCTTGGCCTCCACTGTGAGATCAATGTACTTCCTTGTGGCCATGATTTGGAAAATTTAGAAATTTATGTAGGAGTATGAGAAGAGAGGAATGTTGGGAAGTTGTAGGCTCAAAGATGATTACTCTTTGTGGTGTGGTAACTGAGAACGCTGGGACAATTTTTATAGAGAAAAAATTAGAACTTAGAGACAAAGAAGATATCTCTTCGTCGCATCCTACACACTTAACCTATGGATTTCTGCAAGCTGGAAGCTAGAAGTCTAGGGTAGGCATGCACACCAACAGCGCGTCGCATTAATGCCAAAACCACGAAAGTGAATATTCGGTGGATATGCGGCCGATTTATACTTGGTTTTTTTCATTTCTCTAGTTGGCATTTTCTGAAATTCAAAGAAGTTGACAATGTAGCCATTAAAGATTGCCTTGGATGCTTTTATGATGAACAAAAATGTATTTCTCTGCTTTATTGTGTTGTTCTTGAAAGCCTTCAGTGGAGTATAATATACAAGATTGATTGAATCATACTGTGATTATATGTATCTAAAAACATATGATATGTATGCTATTCATGCATAGTGAGTGAAGGCTATCTGTTATGGCCAGGAATAATATGTAATGATTCCACATACATTCATAGAATGAGAAGTCAGAAATTTAAAAGGACTTGAATAGATTAAAATATATAGATAATGATGTATCTCTATGTTTATACATACATACATATATGCTCGTAGAGGCAAGTGAAAGGTAAAAATTTTTCTCACTTTATGGTAACGCTTGATATGTGTAAATGTGAGAAGTTTTTATTTTAATATGTATTTTTGAAAATGTGTAACCCTAGGGCAAAGCCACGGATTAGAAACCTAGATAAGGCTAGTATGAAGCTACCCGTTCATGGAGTAATATCTCGATCTAGGATTATTGGATAAGACAAATACAGAGTTAGGAAGTCATAGATTGAAGCGGCGATTAGTTGAATAATTTGAGCAAGAGTCAAAAGTTAGCCAAAATTTTTGAGGAAATCTTTTGCATTAGATTATATTTATTATTTTCTGGCATGCTTATCATAGACCGTTGGCATTGCGATGGATAAGGTCTGTAGGCCATCTTTAGAGTATGATGTAAAAGTTTTTGTAGCCCTAAATTTCGTCTATAAATAATGGATGCCCCATTACACTGCTCACTACACTAAGAGTTCATTACCTATAAGTTTTCTAGCATCAAACTTCTCCTTCCGTACAACCTTTATAGCTCAGAAAAATATGGCCGACAATAAATCTTTCAATTTAAACTTTGAGGCTGGCAAGGTAGAGCTGGATCTAAATCTTAGCCTGGAGAATTATAAGAATAAGAGATCCATGGAAGGGTCACCAGAGGCTAAGAAAAGAAAAAGGGATGTAGTAGAGCTAGAGGATGTTAGCACAGCAACATCTTCTAATAATGAGCTTGCGCTTATGAGACAAAAGATGGAGGACTTTGAAAGGTTGATAAACCGCCACTTTGAGGACCAGGGGAGATTGATAAATCATCTCTTTGCAGAACAAGAGAAGCTCTTGAATCTTCATTTTAGGGAATTGGCGAATAGAGTTGATAGACATTCGATGTTTGCAACTCAAAATTTTCGTGACCAACAAGCGAGGTCTATTGACTGTATGAACGGAGTAACTTCTGCTCTTCGCCAAATTTCCGAGGCGCTTCCTCCAGAAACCCTTTCTAAGCTACAACGATTAGCTTCCTCCTTAAGGTCTGAAGCACCTTCCTCTTTTAGACCTGGAGCACCTTCTACATTTCAAAAACCTCATCGTCCTTAATTTATTCTTTCTTTTATTTGTACCTAAAGCTGATATTTGATCTAAGCTTCACGTATTAAAACTATATATGTTGTATTTAGGTTAAGCTTGTTTCTGTAACTTTGCACTAGAAACAAAATTTAAGTTAGTTTTTATATCTTCTTATGTTGAAGTGATTCCTTTTACTAAAAGAACTTGACGAATGAGAAGATGTTGAACTTGTTATATTTCGTAACTGATTATGGGAATTCTAAAGTGAAGTATGGTATTTCTTTTGACTGAGCAGAGTTACTAAAATAATATTTGGTTGCACTTCAAAGCTATGGAAAAGTACCAAATAAGTATTTTATGAACACAAAAAATTTTTGAAAGATGCAAAATTTAAGTTTTCGAATATTCTTTTGTTGAGGTGATTCTTTTATTGAAGTAACTTGAGAAATAAAAAAAATAGACTTATTATATTTTATACTTGATTGTGAAAATTTTAAAATATAGAATGAGATATGGATGAAATATCTACATTTGTTTCAATCTTGAGGTGAGTTTTGAATTCGAAGGACCGAATTTTATTAAGGGGGGAAGAATGTAATATCCCAAGAATTTATATGAATATTTAAAATCTATTTTAAAGTTTATTAGAAAATTTAATTACGTAGAAAATGTTATTTTTGAATTAGTGAGGGAAATTTGGGAATAGAAATTTCAAAATTTTAATTTGAAAAATTTTTACAAATTCTCAAGGACTACAGTGAAAAGAAAAGAAAATATGGAGTACTTTTGAGAAATGACCAAATAGGAACCTGAGAGGAAGAATAAAGCTTATGAGAATGAATTATGAGTCCGGTACAGAAAAGATGATGGATTCGAGGTTAAAGTGGTATTTGAGACATCGAGAGGGATTAAAGTGAATAAATACGGGATTTTGGAATTTTAATAAATATGGGATGTGATGAGGTGTATTTTGTGGGAGTCTATTGGGTGCCCTAAGTATAATCAAGCTTTTTCAATTCCCTTGCAAGTTCTAGGTAAGATGGTTGCCAAAGGGACTAAATTGAAAAGAAAATGAGTGGGGCCTACACATACACACTTAAACATTCATCATTCTCTCTTATTCATTTTTCTATCTTCCTCCCGTAGCTCTCTCACTCTCTATAGGCCAAGTACTCCCAAGTTCTCTTCTTCACCTCCATCCATGCCAAATGCTCAAGGATGGAAGCCTTGGAAGCTAGGAAGATTGGTAAGTAGATGTTTTTTTTTTTCTTCCTTCTCTTACAAGAATAAATCCTAGGTTATCATTTTGGGAAATCTTTGTATATTGTTTCTATGGATGAATTTAAGTAAAGATATTAGTTTAAAACATTTCTACATATTGGATAATAATTGTGGAACAAGAAATTTGAAGAAAATTAGGAGAAATTCAAGAATTAGGAAATTTAAAGAAAGTTATGGTTCTTAATGAAAATTTGAGATTAGAGTTTGGATTATTGCTAAAAATTGGGGATTTTGGTGTTAAAACATTCCTTACACATTAAGGATGAAAACCCATGGAAGAAATCAAAAGAAATGTTGTTTTAGATGTGATTTAGGATTTTTGGATGAAGAACACGAAGAACGTCACTGTTCATTCTGGAAATTTTCCAGAAAATTTCCATAAAGTACTGTTCACCGAGAAATTTTTTTCAGATTTTCTCATTACTGTAGCATTGACTCGGTCAACGTTACTGTAGCATTGACTTAGTCAACGACACTGTAGCTGCGTTGACCGTTGACCGTTACTATAGCATATTCATAACTTTTTCATCCGGACTCCGTTTTGAGTGAAATTTATATCGTTGAAAAGCTCTTTGAGTCTAGTTTCCAATGTTATAAGTTTCATCTGGATATTCATTACCAGTTAGGAGTTATGATTTGAGAAGTGAGTGAAGGTCGGGAATAGTGGTAGGAAATTTCCCTATTTCGTAGCCCTGATGGTTTTTATCTGGTTACAATAGGAATGGTCAAGACACAAGGTGGGAGTGCCGAGAGCATGAAATCCAGGTGAATGGGTTAATACTTGCTATGATTAAATCTTTGTTATTGACTTTTTGCATCATAGTGAAAATATGTTGTATATCCAAGTTTGAAGAGGATGATGTGGGACGATGAGGCATAAACAATTGTGGAACTTGCCTGGTGATGTATATAATTATATTTTCTTATTTTCTCATGAATGGAGGTTATATGATGGGTTGTGAATGACATGTGAATCGAGTTGAAATGTGTCATACTCTGATTGTTGAGTTCATTCATATACGGATAGTTGAAGTATGTTATTGTTGAATAATTGTTCTATATTATAGGTTATTATGTTGTATACATGCTATGTTGCTGGAACCATATTGATTATGTTGTGACTTGAATTGTAAATGACTGAGTTGTGTATGTGGCTCATGATTATGATTGAGAATGCTCTTAGATATGATTGTGATTGTGTTTGACTAGAAAGGAAAGGCATGGCGGTGTACCCCATGGAGAAATCTATGTGAAGCTATAAGGGTGGAGAATATAAATGGAACGATAAGGGTGGATGCGGCGGGGGCCGCGGGCAACGATCCAGAGGTACCCTGGACGACCCGGTTGGTACGAGAAATGTGTGAAATTGATTTCACTATTTGCTGTTGTGAATTACTTGAATTATGTTGAAATGTATTTGATTTACTTGGATATTGTTGTGAAGTATTATGAATTATGTTATATTATATTATGATCGATTACGTATGATTGCTGCATGTTATCATTATGATGCATGATATTTTTTTTTGTCATAGTGTTGTGTTGTCTGCTCACTGGGCACGTGGTTTGCTCATACCCCTCTTATTAACATTTTTTTAAAATTAACAGTTGAAGGTAAATATCTATACAAAGAGTTATGGATCCTTAGCCCATGATTACCTTTTCATTTGTTCAGGGTAAAGGTATAATGTTTAGGTCTTATTCTAAGTAGTATAAATCTAGAAAATCTCTGTAATCGGGTAGGTTCATTCAGTGATGTAATGTGAATAACTGTAGTGTGTATAGAGAACTCGGTTTAGCCGTATTTTCTTATCTTTTGTGAAAAGATGAATAATTCTCTTATTTTAATTCTTAAATTATGTAATTTAGATTAATTGTATTTAAAAGAGTGGTATGATACTTAAGAGAAATATAGGCTTACGGAGGTGAAATGAAATTCACTTTCCGTGCCGGTCAAGTACTCAGATTTTGGGACGTGACATTTTGTCTCCCTTAAGCAGTTTATGGTTCAAGGTGAATACCACTATGGCTCTGGATCAAGAAATATATTTTTGTTAAGTATAGGTCCAAGGCAAATTAAGCTACCTATATTATGCATAATAATCCACTTCTACCCAAAAGTGTATATATTATTGTGTGCTATTTTATAATAATAAGTGGGGGATTGTTGGATATTATTATAAAATAGTAAATAATAAATGTTTTATCTTCATTATATCTTATGTTACTATATATTAAAAGTGTTTTATATATGAAAACGTTAGCCATATTTATGTTGCTTGATTTCCATTGACTTCATATAATAACATGTTATCAATATATATAAATGTTGGCTCCTTTGGTTTTGAAACGTTGGCCCATTCAATATCTTTGATTTCTATTATGATTAATGTGATTTAAAGGCGCCCAACGGATTCCAATGTTTGTATGAAGCAACTACTATATATACATATGTGCTACGTGGAGTTGAGAAGTAAGAAAAAAAAAGGAGTATGTAATATAAAGTATGATATATATATACACATATATGCACTTGTGTGATACTTTAGATAAAGAAGATGCGGGAGAAATTGAGTTCGGTTTACTTCCTACGTGCAAAGGTAGTAAACAAACAGGCGAGTTCTGTGCTATTGTATCCTGGAGGTAACACCTCTGTGTACCCTTGCATCAGGTAATATAACAAAATTAACCTGTGGGAGACGTGAAAATTACTTTAAAGAAAGACGAGCTACTCTGACCTCAGCCCAGTACCATGCAATTTTTTTTTCACTCTAACCTCCAAATTCCTCTATTTTGTGTTTATTCTTATTTTTCAGGTGTTGCTCCAACAATTAATCTGATAGGTCTTGACATTTTACAACCTCTTATCACCAAGAGGATTAACCTAAGGCTTTTATACCAAAATCTGAGATTAAACAAATCTCAAACACTCAGGCTCCTCTTACCAAGACTATAATACAAGAAATTAATAAAAAAAAAAGAGATGTTCACTTAGAATAAGTATGAGAGAAAAAACAGCCTCACAAAAAGGAATAAAAAAGTATGGCAAATCTCTCTAAAAACCCATAAAGCTATTGATGTGCGACTCACTAAGTATAACTTTTCTTCTCAAGAGTATTCTAATTGTTGTGTTTGTCTCCTTGATAATCCCTTAACCTATGTTTGTGAGGAATGTCTATATGTATATACACTCTTGTGCAGCTAGCCATAGGGAGAACATTGCATATCTTCACTTTTAACGGATCTTTCTACCTTCCAGGATGCTGACAGCAACTATATATCCAGTAGCAAACCTTTTTGGAAAGTGGGAACATCATCATGAAAAGCTCCTTTAGTAGAGGTTTTTGGGCAAATACTATAGATTTTAAAAAAAAAAATAGTAATATGCTACAGATTGAGAAAAATTTAGATGTATACTGCGAAATGGGTCACATCAGGGTTTTCTCTCACTGAAACTCGGCCCATGTCAGGCCGAGTTTCATTGAGAAAAAAAAAAAGAAATTCCGTCAAGACTCAGCTTGCTACAGGCCAAGTCTCGAAGTTTTTTAAAAAATAGACTCGGCCTAATAACAGCCCAGTCTTAAATAAATTTTTTAAACAAAAAGACTTGGCATGCCTGACGCCGAGCCTTTTAATAAATAAAGACTCGGCCTAGAGCAGGCCGAGTCTTTATTGTTTCGAAAAAAAAAAGTCAAACTGTATATATTAAATAAAAAAATTAGTTAATTAATTAGTTATTATATATATATATTAGTTATTTTTTATATTAATGTTATCTTTTGTATATATATTATTTATATATGTGTATATTATATAAAAAATTAGTTATATATATATACTAAATTAATTGATTACATAATAATTTGTTTGATAAATTAATTGTATGTTTAAAATAAGTTTATTTAGATATTAATATGAAAAGTAAAGATAATTAAAAATATTATTATTATGTACAATAATAAATAGTGAGATGAAATATTCAAATAATTAAATTATAATTTTTAAAAAAATTAATAAAGAATTATAAATTACTTGAAAATTATATAATTAACTTTTAAATATTAAAATTAATGATATTTTAAAAATTAATTAACTGATTTTACAAATTAATTAACTATATAATATTAATTTTACTAAATATGTAATTTAATTATTTCAATTATTTTAATTAATTTTAAATAAAAAAGCATAAATTAAAAAGAAATTTAAATAATAACATAAGTGTAGTTTTATTTAAATGATGAAGTTAATATATACATACAACATAATTAAAAAAAATCTAAAACAAATGACTGTCTGTCCCACAACGTCTACGTGCAACTGGTCATTTTGACCGTCGATGTTGCTCAGGTTCTTCGTCCTCGTTGTCTTCTTCTCCTCCATCCTCTCCTTCATCTTCGTTGTCATTGTTGTCATCGTCATCTTCGTCTTGCTGTTCTCTTTCCCTATATGGCATAGTAGGTTTAGCATTTAAATACAACATTGAAGATTGAACTAATGGAATCGGTTGGTCCGGTGTGAAGAATTGCATTCCGAACTTCGAATTATGGGGCATTGGAGAAGAAAAAAGAGATGACAAATCGAAGTGGTGTTGTGCTGATGGCGTATAACAATCAGTGCTGAATTGAGAACAAGAACCTCCGACGTGTGTAAAAGATGGACCAGCGCCACTATAACCTACGTTAGGCTGAATCTGAAATGGCATATACGCAGTCTGATATGGCATGAATGCACCAAGCTCGTAACGTGCATCATATGGAATAGATTCCCTTGATGCGATAAGCCCCCGAGAACGCTTGCCTGGCACTTCCTCTGGAATGATTGTTTCAAGAAAATCCTGAGCAGGTGGAGCAAGGTGAGAGAGTCTGAGTTCTCTCTGTTCACCCATGGCAGTGATAATATTCATAGCCCCTTATTCAATTCTCTCTGCCAAATCATCTGGTCTCAGATCCTCACGAGCTATTCTATACAAATACCATGCCATGTCAACCTAAAAAATAAAATTAGAACAAAGTAGATAAATTGAAAATATAATTTAAATATGATAGTAAATAGGAGATTAACTGCATAATCCTCAAAACCACTTGTAGAATCAATCCATCGCCTAGTATGCTTCTAGTACCAGGGCATGTACTCAGAGTCATGTCTAGGGGAACTAAAGGATACTGGACTTGGACTTAGATCACTCGTTGAGGCCACTGATTCCACTTATCAATGAAGTCCCTATGTACCTCCGCCCAATTTTTATCATATTTTTCCGTCATCTGCAATGTGTAATGGCGGCCAAGATTGATTGGTGGCTTAGGAATCGGTTAATCTCCCCCAAACTTGCGAAGCACGCGATCTACATGATGCCACTCAACAATATGAAAACAAATTATAGGTACATAGGAGCACCAAACGTTGCTGTCAGCTAGGTAGTACTGTGGAATCATCTGATAGTTGTCCCAGATGTATAGGCACCAGATGATCTGTGACCATTAAATGTTAGGATAAATAAATATTTAGAGTAACTTGATATTTGAAGGACATCAATTTAAGCAAGATACCTTATCATCATTCATCGTATCTAATAGAAGCCTGTAATGTCTCAAAGCTTCTTTGGCAGGTCCAATTGAGTCCTTGGCACCCCTCCAATTGTAATAATTCACAAGTATATTAGTTTAAAAATTAAATAATAATTGATAAATTCGATAATCATATTAGGTAATACATACCGACTTCCTAATGATGAGAATATAGGATAATGCTCTAAATTCAAATCGTAGACAGGGAGCATGGATGACTCTAATTGAGGGAATCGTTCCCATGCCCAGATGTGCAAAAGGGTAAGACAACCACCAATTTCCTTTTGTTTAGGGTCCGTTGCCATGCAAAGTTTCATATACAAATGTGCCAGTACTACTGATTCCCAACTATATTCCTTACAATTATTTAAATTTTTGAGGAATTGCAGGTATATTAGATACACCTTTGTGCCAGATTTATCTGGCAATAGGTTCCCCTTAATCAGTCTTTAAATATAGGCACAGGTAAAACAAATAATATGTTCATATAGGGCATCATCTGGAAGATGATCAAAGGTCTCAGCTAGCTAATTCATACTCAACCTTTGACCATCTAATTTGTTTGATAGTAGGGCAACTTCTAGGAGCCGCTCACATAAATGCCTCCAGTTTATGGCAGCTGTATTAGTAATTGGCTTATCACCACATAGGAGACCAAGCTAAATTGCTACATCTTGTAATGTTATTGTGCATTCTCCCCTCGTAATGTAGAAATATGTGTCTCCAATCACCATCGTTCAACAAGCGTCGAGAAAAGAGCTTGGTTATACTCAAATTTACCCAAATGCGCCACACCGTAGAAACCAGCAACGTGTAAGAGTGGGATGATCAGTAATAGTGGGTTACCGTCTACAAGTATATATTTCCGTAGACGTAAAGTGCGATCTCTCTAAAAATTTTAGATTTTAAGTACTAATAAGAATAACAATATTTTATTATTTAAATATTTAAAATTTCTACAATAGACTAACCTTATTTGCCCAAACATCTTGAGAGATGTGACGAGATTGTAAATAAAAAAGTGAATCATCATTAGGACCCGGGTTCATAGCTCGTCTGGGATCTGCCATCTGACAAAACAAACATAATATAAGAAGAAAAAATAAAATAATATAACATAATAAAATTTAATTTTCAAAAAAATAATTAACACAATTTAACCATAAAAAATTTTAATATACTTAAATATTATGAACACAAATTTTTCTTTAATCACTTTTTCTCTTCTCCTTTGCTGTGGTCCAGAACTTCACACTCCTTCCCTATTTATAATGGAACTCGTCTTCACACCCCTCCTTAATTCTTCTTCTTCTTCATGAATGCTGCACGCCACCCCACCCTCTTTGCTAGAAGTCAACGTAGAGTCTCATCCAGCTGAATTCTGAGCAAAAGCAAGCTCGGCCTCTGTCAGGCCGAGTTTGCTTTAATTTTGTTTTTTTACAGGCCGAGCTTGCTTTGGACAGAGTCACATGATGGGACTTCACACTGACTCTGTCCGTGACTAAATTTTTTTTTTGATTCTGTTTTTTTTAATTTTAATAAGCCATTTTATATAATAGAATAATTAATCTTGCAAATCCTTTTTTTAAGATTCTGTCTATTTTTTTATACTAATTAACTTAATTAATATTAATTGTTAGTGATTTTTTTAGATTTTTTTTAGTTAAATTAGCTTATAAGTTAGCAAATAGATTATAATTATATTATTAATTTAAATTATTATAAAACATAAAATTGATTAAAAATATATATTTACATATTTTATTATTTTTATGTTTATATTTTATATATTTATAATATATTTATATATGTTTAACATATATTATTATATATGTATAATATATTATATATAAATATAAATATAATAAAAGATGAGTATGAATAAGATATAATAAAGAAGTGTTACTAAAAATTCAAAATTAATGAAATATACATATAAAAAATTTAAAATTGTACCCAAAAAAAAATCTAATATATCTAACGAGGCTGTTGTGGACAATTTGATCGGTTATGACCTTGTTGTCTATATAAGCTACATCGGGATGGCTGGCGATGCAACCTATGGTCCATGTCCATCCGTAGGCGTGATGATCTTGGTTGCCCTTGACTTCTAGCAAGTGCAAGATGAGGTAGCAACCGTGGGCCTCTATATACTGGCCACCGCTCTTGCCCACCGATAAGGCGAATTGATTTGCTGTAAGCCAATTTGATCGTGTCAAGTGGATATACATGGTTTAAAAACGTGTTAAAATCAATATTTGCATGTTCACAAGCTGCTAACACGTATGAACACGGAAAATGCCAAACTTGATATTCACCACAATCACACCGGCCACCAAAAAGGTTGAGCATGCAGACACGACCAAACTGACGATTCAACTGGTTGTATGGCTCCTCAATTTCAAAATATCCATTAGCCCGATCAAATACGTGCACGATGCATGCAGAGGCTTTTGATTTATTTTCTGCAAGCTTCTTACGCATGACCTCCGAAAATACCTCCTGGTTGTTAATTTGTGCATTTGTTGTTCCCAAATTGTTTTCAATGTAAGTTGCAAGCTTGTACAATGTATGCTTCACTAACCCCAAAATAGGAAGATATCTAACGCCTTTGAAGACGTGGTTCATGGATTTGGCTAAGTTTGTCTTCATCTGACCCCATTGATGACCATGGATATCATATGCCCGTATCCATTGCTCAATCCTTAATCCATTCAGTCAATCCCCAACTTTTTCATTTGAATTTGCATGTGACCCAAGCATTTCTGCCACAATCTCTTTCACCACGCTGAAATCGTATAAATATTCTAGTTAAGATAACACGTTAGTCCACGAATTAATTATAAATTAAAAAAAATCATTTTTCCAATAAAGATATACCGCTATACTCAAGCCTCTTGGATAACTATTTTGATTCTAACGTGGTACGGACATTACTGGATAAGTGCCGTAGACAAAACATGTGAATCCATCCATGTTCTTCCGCGCCAGTGATAAGCCCATGATGCCTATCAGAGATTAAAGTTACATCCTGGTTGTCTACTACCCGTTCCTTGAGAATTTGAAAAAACCACAACCAAGAGTCATCATTTTCTTGCTCCACCAACGCAAATGCAATAGTCAACACTTTGTTGTTGCCGTCTTGGGATGAAGCTATCATTAAGGTTCCTTTGTACTTGTAGTACAAAAATATGCCATCAACCAAGATTATTGGCTTCAAGTAAGCCAAGGCATCGATACAAGGCTTATAAGACCAAAATACTCGCACAAACTTCATCTGCGGGTGACCAACATTGTCGGGTAGACATGGGTCAGTCTTCCATTCCACCACTGAATCGGGCATGACCTGTTGAACTGCCGCTATAAACTAAGATAACAATGCGTACGATTGCTCCCATTCCCTATATGCATTGGAAATAGCCTTCCATTTTGCAGACCACGCTTTCCAGTAAGAAATATTGTAGCTAAAATTTTGTCGAATGTGTGCGACCACCTGACTAACGGGTATATCTACATTTTTTTATCACCAAGTCCATAATATGATTTGCTATAACTTTTACATCCAACTTTGGGTGATCTTGGACTAGCGAAGCATTGACACAAGTATGGGGTCCCAGATATTTCGTAATCTACCAATAATTACTGGGATTCTTCAGAATGGCCCTAAATCTCCATCTACAACCCTGGTCCTTTTTAGTGCACTCATATAATTCAACTGTTTTACTTTTGTGGACAACTATATAGGTATTGTGGTTCCGGATAGCGTACTCTTTTACCTCACCTCTTAGTAAATGTCTTTCATTGAACACTTTTATAGCATATAGTCTGTCGTCATTCATCATTGAACTGTCAGGTTCTTTATCAATCATCTCTTCCTGCTCTGGAAGGCTTGTTAAATACCTGTGCATAGGGTCTTGGTACTCACTGATTGGAGAGACTGAAATTCCCTCGCCATGCCCATCACTGCCTTCATTTGCATCATCATCAGCGTCGTCATCATCACTCACAACTAAATTACAAAATACTCCTCTTCCTCAATAAAGTCATCCATACATAGCTGAGGAGATGAAGGAGTATCGTCTAGTTGTGGCACTGGTTCATCATCGTCTGCCAGTAACATGGAAGTAAATTGTCCTTGACTGGGGGGCTGAGTTGAAATATCACAAGTAACAATGGCTTTTGATGTACTAGCTTCGAAATTAAACTCTATCTGATAACTTGAAGTCTTGACTAGCAGCTCAATCTCCTCATCTCCACTTTTTAAATGTTTGTTGATCATGCTTCTGACTATATTGTCATTACTCAACTTTATCACCCTATATTCTGATCACATCTTGTATCTATAGCTTATTAACGCCACTGATTCACTAGGGGAGAGCTCTAAATGATTGTGAATCATAATAGTCAATGCGTCAAGGTTATATTTAAGTTATCTAGTGACATTATAGTGAAAATATCAGATTTATATTCAACACCCTTAACACTTAGACTCAGCTAACGGTGGGTCGAGTCTAGTTTTTAAAAAATTTCGTTGATGAAATTCTTTTTTTTTTTATATTTCTCAATGAAACTTGGCCTGACATAGGCCGAATTTCAGTGAGAGAAAATCTTGATGTGACCCATTTCATAGTATGCATCTAAAATTTTCCCAATCTGTTGCATATTACTAATTTTTTTTAAATCTATAGCATTTGCCCAAAAAACTCCCTTTAGTCTTTTGCTTGTTTCGTAAAAATCAGTCCTTTTATGAAAGGAAGAAATGTTCTTACTTCATTCATTTTGTAGCATCCTAACGTGTGCCTCATTTTTTAAGATGATAGAATAAAAGGAATGCTTCAGACCTTTGCTTTTGATCATGAACCTCGTTGACTGTATAATTTGTCTACTTCTCCATTTTTTTTTTGGAGAAACGAAAATATTTTTCATTAGATGTAATAAAGGCATAAAACTTTGGGATACATAAAATATTGCAAGACTTCAAGATAATATAAATATAAATTAGACTCAAACTCATGAGATAAAAGGTACATAAAATAATAAGACAACACATTCTAAAAGTATCTAAGTCTTAAAAGAGGCAACATAGACCAAGTAGGTTAAAACTAAGAATCTAACACAGAAGAAGGGGCTGCTAAAGCCCAGCAATTTTTGTTTTTGACAACCCAAAGGCCATAAGACCTCCATAAGCCCAATCCATAGACCAACAGGCGCTCCGAAGTCCAGTGCCTTATACCCAAAAATAGTTGCAACAAACCAACACTGCAGCGCAGAACTTGATAATGCAAGCAGCACGACAACACTCCAAAGCCTAACCCATTGCATCCAAAATAGAATCTGATATGCCAGATCGAAACTAGCACTACGGCACAACGGGAAGGGAAATTTCTGTTGTGAAAATAGTCTTTTAAAGGCTTTGTATTTCAAAATATCTTTTTAATTTATTTTTATAGCTTACCTGAATAGAGGCAAATTTTATTATTATGAAATTAATTTGGATTAATGTCAGAAAATTAAGGGCTAACAGTTTTGTTTTATTTGTTTTAAATATAATTAATTTTCTGAAACTGCCCATTAATTTTCTGAAACTGCCCATTAATTTTTGAAACTATCCATTAATTTTTGAAACCGAATTTTAATTGTATTAAAATTCTTGTCTGCCTCATTAATGTTCAACAGCTATAAAAGGAGGACTCATTCCCCTCATTTTACACACTCACACAACAAACTGTTGTGCTCTTCTCTCTTCCCTCTCTCAAACTCTTTGGGTTACGCTCTTCAAAATTTCTGCTGTTCTGTGGCCTGAGAACCTTTCTCAGAAGAATCTGTTTAATCCTGGAGGGAATTCTGTAGACGCAGATTTTTAGCTGTGGTCGCAGAATAAATTCCTTAAGGACAGTGTCTATTATAAAGACGCGACTCAGATTATTTTCGTGTTGGTATCCAAGTTTTACAACAATCTTAAGGAATTTATTCCGACGCTGCTACAGTCGCGCCTTGATTATCTTCTTAAGGGAAAAGGTAAAATCTTTTTCAACCTTTGTTGATTTTAGTTACATGGTATTTTGTCTTGAAATTTGATTTTTCCAATTTGCTAGCTACATATATGTATATATATGTGATGTTGGAATTTATTATCACAATATATTAGATAAAAAAAATTGTTTTACAAGAACCATGTTTCAATTTCGTTCACGTTTTTATTGCCATCATATTAAATCAGAAAAAAGATTTAGAATGGCAATATTTATTTATACGTTGTAAAACTTTTTGATATTAAATCAGAATTTGAAGACATTATATTAATGTCTATGCTATTGTTGTATCAATGATATTTACCTTGCTTATTGGACGTTGTTTTCCTTGTCGTTCATCTTGGTCCATTAAGTCCTTTTCACCATTCCTTTTTATCGTTGCCTTTTAATGGCTTTTACATATATGAATGTATATAATCATTTCGGAATAATGATTCATAACTGTGGGTGCATTTATATATATATATATATATATATATATATATATATATATAACCGTGGGAGTTAGTGATATATATATATAATTATGGCTTTTTATGAGGGACGATGACGTTGGAGAGCAATGATATATATTGGATATATATAACCGTAGTTCTGATATATATTAAAGTTACTTTATGTTGTTTGGACGTTGGCTCTCTTTTATTTGCAATTAAAGCTTTAATTCTGTGTCCTGGCCAACGGTTTTCAAGGGAAAGAGAAGAATTGGAAAGGCAAACACAATATATATATATATATATATATATATATATATGAGATATATGTTTGTGTGGTATTTTAAAATTTAAGTATAAGATATTTCTGACACTTTATTAAAGGTAATAAATATTTATTTTTAATTATGTGTATTTTAATTTTTTTTGTGGGCTTATAAAAAAAATATTTTTAATTTGGTTGTTGCTCACAAAAGGAAATTTTATTTATGAGAAAGAATTTCTCACTATATGAGATACACATAAAGAGGTGTGTTGATACAAGACTTGAGTTTTTGCTATATATTGTCTTGTGTATCTACAATATTTTACAAGTTCTTTTAACTTGGGTTTGGAGATTTTCTTTTAAAGTAGATTGTGCATATCTTTATATATAGCATTTGTATTATGTGGAGCAAATACATATACATAAAGTGAAATTATTATTTGTTATCATTTTTATGAACATAACTTATAATTTTTTTTGAGTTCTAATTTTGAGTGATCATGAAGTAATCAATTTTGCTCATGAAGAAAATTTGTGCAATGGTGATTTCTTCTCCCTACATCATGAGGTATGTTACACTATTTTAATCTTTCTCCTTTTGAGAATTTATATTAATAGTGGGGGCAAGAAGAAAAATGTTTTTGGATAATATTTTTATAACAACAAGTGAGGGATGTGTGTTGTTATTTAAATATGTTGTTATAAAAATAATACAAGCTTTGGTAAAAATGTTTTATGGTCAATAGTTAATGATATTGTGGTTTAATAGAAATTATGGAGTTATTATATTTGTGTATTGAGTATGTCCCATAAATTTCTATTAACATAACTATTGATAATATGAAAAGGCTTTCTTAAAACTTACATGTGAACTATTTTAAAATTTCTCTATTTTGAGAATTTTATTTATGTGGAATTCTTGAAATTAACATATGTGTGAGGGTTTTAATTTAAGAATTCAAAATAGCTTAATCTTAAGCTTTTGAGAGTTTTATTTTGGAATATGATTTTTGTGGATTTGTGATCAAATTTGAAAATATTGACATATAAATTTTGGGTCAATTTGGAAATTAAGAAAATCGTCTCTTTGAGATGATGATACGCTGTCAATTTTCAAGTTGAATAAACCATCTCATTGACATGATGATATGTTATATATATATATAAATTGGAATTAGCATTTTCTAATTTCAATCCATGGTAACTCTTTAATTGTACATAGAGGTACAATGTCGTTGAGTTATTGGTCACAAATGAGATTGAAAAGTTTCAAAATAATTCTGTGAAATTATTTTCTTGAAAAATAATATTATATGATGGATGAATTTAGATGCGCATATATGTTATGCGTTTGATGCCCATCTATAATAATTATAAGGTTTTGTATGAGGTTTCATATGAGTTGTGTAATCATACTCTGATAAATTTAGAAATGTGGGGGGTGAGATGCGACTCTTAAGGTCACTATCTTACGACTAAGAGTATGTTGGTTCATAGAAGCTCTATGCTTCACTGACTACTCTGTAAGATAAATCTTATCGGTCTAGGTCTGGTTCATAGTCTAAAAAGAGACACTAGATTAATGCGTCTACACCCATATATGTAACCCAAAAGTTTTGAAATATCTTTTGAAATATGTGGGGGATTATTGTGAAAATAGTCTTTTAAAGGCTTTGTATTTCAAAATATCTTTTTAATTTATTTTTATAGCTTACCTGAATAGAGACAAATTTTATTATTATGAAATTAATTTGGATTAATGTCAGAAAATTAAGGGCTGACAGTTTTTTTTTATGTGTTTTAAATATAATTAATTTTCTGAAACTGCCCATTAATTTTCTGAAACTGCCCATTAATTTTTGAAACTGTCCATTAATTTTTGAAACCGAATTTTAATTGTATTAAAATTCTTGTCTGCCTCATTAATGTTCAACAGCTATAAAAGGAGGACTCATTCCCCTCATTTTACACACTCACACAACAAACTGTTGTGCTCTTCTCTCTTCCCTCTCTCAAACTCTTTGGGTTACGCTTTTCAAAATTTCTGCTGTTCTGTGGCCTGAGAACCTTTCTCAGAAGAATCTGTTTAATCCTGGAGGGAATTCTGTAGACGCAGATTTTTAGCTGTGGTCGCAGAATAAATTCCTTAAGGACAATATCTATTATAAAGACGCGACTCAAATTATTTTCGTGTTGATATCCAAGTTTTACAACAATTTCTGGTATCGGCGAAGCAATTAGGAGTCTAGCCGCCGATATCTTCTTCAAAGCTTAAGGACCGAATGCGTTTACCTTCCCCACTCCGATGCTTTTCAAGACCACCAGGTCCGTGACCAAGGTAGTGGCACGACGGGTCGGCAAGACTTCGTAAAACAGCGACATGGACGGGCCGGAGATGAGGACGACTGCCGATCAACATATATGAGCACACAAGGATGGAGACTTCAAGATCTGGCGGAGATATCATCGACGGTGGCCAGAGACACCATCGACAACTGCCGAACTTCTATATTCAACGACATTCCTATTCAGCAATTGACTCCAAAGCATCTGGCAGCAGAGAGGAGGGTGGTTTATTGGGTTAAGGAAAGAAGAAAAAAGAAAACAAATTCTTCCAAAGAAAAATTCTTCCAAAGAAGACTTCCACAAGAGAAGGAGAAGAGCTCTCATAAGAAGAGGGAAAAAGCTCTAGGGAGAGGGGGGAAACGAGTGAGGACTAACTCATAATGGGAACATGTGTATCTACTTAGTTAAGGATTCTCCTTGACTAAGTGGATTGTCTGTAACCTTTGGATGGCTGTAAGCCTCACATATCCGGTGGGGCTTATAACCATCCAAAGGCTGTGAGAGTCCCTTTATTCTCCTTGGCTAATGAGAGAACCAGCTCCCCTCATGACGACGATTGTTCGTAACCCTAGCAGAGCAGAGATGGGAAGCACAAACCCTTTAGGTTGATAGTGGGTTAATTCCTGCTTCTCCATTAAGTGGAATCCCATGTAGATGTTTTGCTCCATAAGATGCTTGTGGTCTTCAAATGTAGGTTGTGCCTAGGTCAGGAATCAAGCCAGCATTTTGGGCTGAATAAATATTATATTATCAGAAATATATTTGGGCCTTTGATCACTACACCATAAAAATATGGTTGGGTGTTTTGGACATTAATCAAAAAAGCTTTTAGATTCAAACATAAAGGGTTCTAACATAGCTATTATATGGCAACAGACGGGACTTACTAGATATAAGTCAGTAAATGAAAGTAATTAATTTTGACTCATGACAAAACAAAATATTAATAGAAATTGTCTTCTTAGTTCGAAAGGAAGTTTTCAATATGAAAGAGTGATAATCATTTTAAGACTTGTCACTTTCTCCCCAATATTCTTTCCAAAATTATTGTTGCTTCAATCAACTTGCTTTCCCAAAAAATATCATATACGTGATATTCAGAATTTTATACAGTTCAAAGATCACTGTAATAATAAAGTTTTTTAAAAAATAATGATGTAGTAACCGGGCCTTAAATGAGCTTCGGTTGTCTTACAGATGCTTATCCTAATGATTGAAAGCTTGGACCAAGGGCATTAAAATGCATATTTCTTAGTTATAAATTATGTTGTGTTCAATAGGCTACCTAAAATTATAATTAGTAGGCATGTCAAATTGGATGAATCACACATGCTTAATCCGAAGGAATATATATATATATATATAATGAAGCATTAAATCATTATTAACAATAAGGAGCTCGAGGTAGATAAGAAATTGAAAGATAACACTTTCAATGATGCAATTGAAGATGATAAGCATGACAATCTATATGTGGAACTGAGTGAACATCCTGCACATGAGCTTTGCCAAAAAAACATTACCCCTAAGCAGAGTCGCATGTTATTAAATCATTATTCAACAATATTGAGCAGTGAATTTAGATATAGACAAAAGAGGATAATAAGAAACTCAAAGCAGAGGATAATGCGCGTAAATAGGGGTAATTTGTTAATTGTTATGGTATAAATGTAAGAATTGGAAAGTGAATCAAGTTTGAACAATCATGTTATATGAATATTTTTTATATTTTGGCTGCAATTTTTTGTCTTAATCACAATGATATATTTTCCTCTTTCTATTGAATATGTTAAGTGATATTTGTTTTACTACAAGAACAAAGTTATGCACCGGATATAAATACCGTTAAGAATTCTACAACCACCAAAGATGCAAGGAAACATAGAAAATGAAAGATTAGTAGTAGTAATTACATACTTTTTGTAATAGCTTATTTGTATTAAGTATTTTCTAAAATTAAACATTATGTATTTAAAATCTTTTTATGATATATGATTATTTATATCACAAATATATATTAAGGTTGCTTCAATGAATTTAGGTTTTATTTGAAATATTAAATTAATAATTTGATAGAACAAAAATATGAAAAAAAAAATTAATAGCTTTCGATAGCAACTTTTAGTCACCACTCGAAGTAGAAAGTATTACTTTCAGTGATAATTCAAGCCGCCATTAAAAGCACTTTTAATTATGCCTTTTATAGTGATGACAAATATTGTTATTGAAAACTTTCATTAATAAAACACTTTCAATAACGACTTTTGGACTTTTAACGACGGTTTTGAAAATCCAAATTCTTGTAATGTATAGATTATCATGAATGGTTTCTTCGTGCCTCATAACATACAACTTAAATTGCTTTTAAAACATTAATCAATACATATATATATATATATATATATATATAGCACATCCTCCATCCTGCCCCTATGTTGATTTCTATTCTGTTTGCCTTGTGTTTTCATGCCTCTAGACGAAATAGATTTGTTGTGGAAGTGGTGATTTGGGTTTATTAGAGTGTCACACGGCGAAAATTAATTGACTCACTATAAATAGATAGTTGAGATCGCGCATAACAATAAGAAAAAAAAATGAGCCCCAAAATGCACTGTTTTATTAAAGTGAAACGGTGTGTTTTGATCCCTAATTTAAATAACATTGGATAGTGACATGTTGTGTACACTGGACGGCTAGATAGAGCTGAATCAGATGGGGGGAGGCAAAGAGAGAGGGAAACAAGAGGAGTAGAGGATGCTTCTGATACTGATATTTTTTAATGGTTTTTTTATTATATTTTATTATTGGGATAATTTGTTCAAATTATACTAAAATATTTTCTTTCTTTCATTTTAAACCCCATATTATACAAAGTAATAATCAAGTCTCTCTATTTCTTACTATAACATATTAGATTTCTATCAGCTTTCCATCATAACATTTTCTTTCTTTTTTTTTTTCCTTTTTCTTTTCTTTTTCCTTTAAAACTCTTTCTTGTGTATGAAACGTGATCATAATCCCTTCCACATGGATTTCTCATTGTCAGAATAGCCTAAAAACCCGAATCAAAATATTTGTCATTGTGAAGCACTCTATGGCAATCTTTAGCAAGGAAGCCATATCCGCCTATATATCTTGAGTGGTGAAAGGAATCTTCTTAATTCCAATAACATCATCAAGCACAAACAGTTGTTCAATAAAATATTATCCCATTTTGCTTCCTTGGACAAAAAGTTAGAACCCCACCAATACTTCACACTCAACTAGGCAATGTTATAACAATGGCTATCAGAGAAGTGAAAAGCAACCCATAGAGAAAGAGGGAATAGCCTCGACAATGGATAAAATTTAAAATTTCTTTTCCCACTTTAGATAAAGATTTTTTTTCCAACCTTGTATTCTACTTCACAACTTCTCTTTAACTGATTTAAAAGAAGAATTTTTGTTTCCACCTAGTAAGAAAGGCCTGCGGATCCTCTGCTCAGAATAAAACAAGCAGGTGTCTGCTTTGAGTTTTAGCAATGGTTTTAACTGTTGCTAACACTTTTAGCAACAGTTTTTTTGTTGCTGAAAATTTTAGCAACAGTTAAAACCGTTGCTAAAACTCAAAGCAGACAAATTTTGAACAGAGGATCCGGACCCGTAAGAATGAACGTAGCATTGCATTCTCAAATATTAAAGGTAAAAATATTATTTTTGTCTTTTTAGATTTGATGTATGTATCAATTGTCTTATATATTTGTTTCGTACCTATTTCATTTTACTTGTTTATAAAATATATCAATTTTTTCTGTCTTAATTACTAATGTTGTTCAATTAATCACGAAAAACAATTGTTGACGTGTTTGCACACAAGGACAATAATTTATCAGGTTTCAATTTGTTTTTTTGACCTGGGTCAGCCCGATAACTAGCAACCTAGAACCCAACATAATTCGATTTCCCTTATTAGATTGGGATGCAATCAGTCTAGTTGACTCAGTCGGATCAACCTAATGACTCAGTTCAACCCGAGTCTCAATTTTTTTTTTCATATTTCAACAAAATCATATATAAGGAAAAAGGGGCCTAACCAGTGTTGAACCTAGTCTCTCAAGAGAAAAAACATTTTAACCATAAAAACTACAAGCTATGATATTATAAAAGTGTGCAAAAAAAAAAAAAATATATATATATATATAGGAATAATAATAATAGTTTGAAACAAAAAATGTTATTATTTAATGTAAATTATATCATTATATTAACAAAAAAGATTTTAAATTATAAAAGTTGGACAATGTTAGTAACAAATTTTACAATTTATCAATATAATTATAAAGGATTATATTTATTTATTTATTAAAAGTGATATTTGTGTGCTAAAATTATTTTAAGATGCATTTTTTAGGATATTTTGATTGTGAAATTTACATATAAATTATTTGTTTTACTTATTTTTAGATTTATTTATTAACATATATATATATATATATACACACTCTCTAGTTCAGCAATTGACACAGTGATCTCACGATTAGACCAGTGACTCGATGACTAAAAAACTAACCCGAGTCAATAACTGGGCCGGTTCCTAAAACTATGATTTTAATCATGGTGGTAAGGATCATATCTATTGTAGAATCAGAAGGGGCACAAGATAGATTAAATTGTAGGATCATAAGATCCTATCAAAAATATAAAATGATAAATAAAAAAGTATATAATGACATAAATTTTGTATATAATTAAAAACAATCAAAGTCTCATTATATTTCAATAAAACAAATTCAAATGTCACACAATTAGTAAAGAATAAAAAATAAAAAAAGCTCCACTTTTTATTATATTTAGAAACCTATTTTTTTACCAAATAGATGCTTTCGTCTTCAAGACTAATAATATTGTATCTTTTTATCAATCTTCACTAAACTAAGTTAAAAATTGAACGAATTATGAGTGACAAGACTGTAATTATATAACATTAGTAAATACTTAAGTTAGTTTAATTCTATATATCATATTGGTAACCACTTTAGCCCTACCGCATCTCATTTGCAGCTTCTTTGGTGTCCAAATCATGTTGGCTGATTGAATTTCCAATGATTCTATTGGTCAGAAATATGAAATGCTATCGGCAAGTGTACCGAGTCAACAAGTAATATAGAAAATGATTAGAGTGTCGATCCCACGAGGATTATAGTAGTCAAGTACCGATTTCGCTATTTCTACACTATCTAGACGATCGAATTTTAATGTGATTAAACTAAACTAGCCTAAATTAATTTTCTAAAATAAACTAAATTACTAATGATTAATGAAAAATCACACAATTAAACTAAGGAAAGTATGCAAATTATCAAAGCGTTAGGGATCTGATTTCTCTAACCTATCCAACTATGAATGAGTTTCCATTTTAATCTAAGTCTTTAATTTCTATATCGATGGTAGAATCCTCAATTTTAATTAAAACTCAATCCCTTGGCGAATCAATACTCTGAACCTAATCAAATTCTTTAATTCCTTAGACCAACCAAATTAGGCACAGGCAATAAGCATCGGTGAATTCTATCAAAACCACACAAGTAATCTGTCTATTCCTAGATCAAATCTACTTATGGCAATTAATTCAATAGGCGTATTCAATACATGAATTTTCCAATTCTCTGTAAGAACCCTAAATCAATTTTCAAGTGATCAGTTTGAAAAAGCAATAGGCACAGAAATAATTACTCAATAAGAAAACTAAATAAACTTAGATTAATCAAAAACTCAATTCATAATATTCAAGGGAAGCTACATCTTCCCCCTAATAAGAGGAATTTAGCTACTCATGATACATAAAACATCAACAATAATATCCATGAGTATTTTCATCAAAACTCAAAAGAAAAGAAAAAGGAGAAAAGATGATGAATGATGCTTCCAATTTTCCAAGCTTTCTCCTTCGTGTACAATGCAGCGCCTCCTCTTTTTCAATTGCTAAATCCTAATTCAAAATAATAGGCATCCAATCAAAACATAAATAATAATAATAATAAAAAAATATAAAGATTGCTTTTTTTTTTAAAATCCTAATCTTAATTTAAATTCTAAAAGAAACTAACTAAAATAAATTCTAATAAAAGCTAACTTAAATATCCTAACTAACTTAAACTAAATAACCACAATAAATAATAAATCTCAAGATAAATCCTAAAGATAAACTAATTCCCTATAAAATTAAACTAAATAAATAAAAAGACTAAATAAATCAGAAAAGGACTTAAAACCACTTATTTTACTCAATTTATTAATAAAAATAGAGGTTAAATAACTCTATAAAATAGAGTTATCAGATTCCCTCCAACGTCCTCCTATCAGCTCTCATTCACTGGTGAGTATTCTTTTTTCCCTCCCCATTTCCTTGGCTCTTTGCAGCAGGTTGGTGATATTTTAGATTGTTCATGTATTTTCCTACAAGATGGAACCATGAAGGTCACTATTGATTAAGGATAGTGACATCTGTGTTTCTCCCATGTTGTCGATGTTTGGTGAATCATGGTCGTGCCTTTCCCTATGGTTCAAGGTCAAGTTTCTAGTGGTGTTTGCATTTCTGGTATGCTATTGCCTAGCATCAAACTTGTTATACCCCTAGGAATTTTTAGTTTGCGCTTAAGTGGGTTGTTTAAGTAATTTTGTCGATCGTTACATGCATTTCTTATCTTTGCCTTAGAGTTGTGTGAGTGATGTTACTTTTGGATGCCTTAGGTTGTTAATGGTACTTGTGCGATGTGTTTTGGGTGAGTGAAGGACTAAAATGAAAGGATAACTGTGCTTAGGTTATCTCGTCAAGGACACTTTCTTTATGCTTGATGTTTGAAAATCTTGTGGTACATGTGGCATGTTTATGAGAGTTATTTAGATAAATACATGGATAAAATGATAGTGTAACTATATAAATAGAGTGTGGATAAAGAGTATAGATAAATAAATAATGTAAATAAATAAAATAGTATAAGTTAGATAAATAAATAATATAAATAAAGGAGGCGTGTGGCATTTTCTTTTAAAATAAGTAAATAGATAACTACATAAAAATATAATAATATAAATAAAGGAATGGGTAACTATATAAAAAAAATATAATAATATAAATAAGTGGATAACTACACAATAAATAATACAAAAAAAAGGGAGGGAAGTCCTAGTCCCACACTTAATCTAAAACAAGTAGGGCGGGCACCACAACATCACTCACCCTCACGTCTCTCACTCATACATGCCACCTTGAAGATCCCAAACATTAGCCACCAAATCACTTCTAACGCCACCTTAGAGATTCCCAAAACTTATTCTCCTTTGTGTTCTTTGGCAAAATCTTGGTCACCAACAACCTTCCCCAATGTAAAAAATCTTTGAGGAACAAGGTAAGGGTGAGAAATCCCAATCTATCATATTTTCGATATCATGAACCCTAACTCACATGTTTGGTGAGTTGAGTGTGTCCAACAGGTAAACTTGGGTAGTATTTTGTGCCGTTGTTTCCAATTGTCCCTCTTTGTATTAGGAGCATCTTAGGTGGGTAAAAACATTGTTGTATGATCTAGCCCGGATCGCCGAGTCAACCTGAGAACCAGTGACCCAAGGCTAGGACCGATCCAGAGTCGAATATTTAGACTGGGTTGCAAGTGACCCGGTCAACTCGGCCAAGTTGATCCAGGTTTTGAGTCGGCTTGGTTGACCCAGACCTTTTTTTTTTAATGTTTAAATTTGTATAAAAGTTTAGAAAAATATGTACTTACCAAGAATCAAACTATATCTCACACCTATAAATTGTGTGTCTTACCATTGATGAATCCTCAGCATTCATATATATTCTATGGAGATTCCTGTCATATTGGCATACTTTTGGTTGTCATTAGGGTTTTAATACCTAATTTTTGGATAGTTGCATACATACCTCACTCTTAAGTTTGAAATGCAAACTTTGGACTTCTAATCACTTTCTTTTTGAGTTACTTGTGTAACTACGTTGGTGATTTTGCTTTTGCAGGCATTTCAGCTAGGAAAATGTTGTTGAAAGATGAGAACTCCATTAGCCAAGATTTAATTGAAGTGAAGAGGAACTTTGGAGAAGAAAAAGAGGCTCAAAATGAAGACTTTGCTGTTACATGCACGCCTAAGCAGGACATATGCACGCTTAAGCTGAAGCTTGCTAATTGGAAGCTCAATTCTGTCCAAAACACGCTTAAGCGTGAATTATATGCGCTTAAGCGTGTGACCGCTGCTTTCTAAATCGCGCTTAAGCGGGAAAACATGCGCTTAAGCGCACAAGCCAATTTACTGTCACGTCCATCAAGCTTTAAAAGGCGATTTGGACTGAAATTTTAGGGTATTCTGGGCTGGAACAGAAGGAGGAGCGCCGAATTCACCTCCAGAAGCTAGGGCAACCAACTTTTGGAGAAGATTGAAGCCATTTTTCTTCCACCCAACTTGGAATCATGGAGTTTTCTCTTCTCTTCTCTCATTTTCTGTATTTTGTGATGATGTGTAGCAAAATTTCTGTACTAGGATTGCTATGAACCTTAGTTTGGATTAAGTTTTGTTAATCTCTTGACTCTTGTGATTGTTTGGCCATTAATACATGTTTATTCATTCTCATTTTCTTGCTTTCATTAAACTTGATCAATTTAATGGAATGTTTGGTGGTTTTGCTGTACTTGGGAGAGGAATGTAAAACCTAGATCATAGAATGGATAGTATGAGTTCTTGAACCACAAAGGAGAGGGGATAGATTCGTTAATATCATAGGAATATAGATATTAGCCTCATATAGTCAGATTAGGGTTTGTGCATTTTCGGAACTTAAGAATACATAAGGAATTATGATATTTCGGGTTGAGTTTTAGTTGGCATTCGGGAGAATCCTTCTAAACATATTCGTATCCTAGATTAGCATGTATGGCCGGTGATAACAAGAGGGAGAGGGATTAAAACTTATAAAGAACGACGGGGGATTGGCAATCCTAGGCTGTGTTCATCTTGTGAAATTAATTGCATTTGTCTTGTGATTTTTATTGTGCTTGTTTAAAATTCATACAACCTACAATTCACTACTAACTCAACTTTACATTTTCACTTTCCTTCTGTCAAGAACCATTGAAATTTGCATTGTCTAACTAATATAACTTAATTTCTCGAGTAATTAGCAAGTTAATCCTCGTGGGAACGATTCTCTTACTTAATTTTCACTATATTACTTGTACGATTGGTACGCTTGCCAAGCCGTCAACAACCATCTTATTATCAATTTCTTCTTCATTTATATGAGAGAAATATTATATATATAAGAAGCTAAAATTATTCTAACCCAAAAATCAAAATGTGCATGTAGTAAGATGATAAAAACTAAAATAGAAAAGACATTTAATTGTTGGGATGACCTTGCTCTAACTTAATTTTAACATTACACATCATGTATGGATGTCTGTGGGAAGCCTCCCAAGACTTGTAAGGTGTTGTTACTAGGTTATAAATTGAAAACATAATTATATTATGTGCATAGAAAGTGGAAGACATGTATAATTTCATTGTTTACAATGTATAAACTGAGTATATAATTATGGTCCGTGCATAGAAAGTGGAAACAAGTATGATTTCATTAATTGTTATGTGGATGAATTCTTGCCTTGGACTATATGTATGCGTGTGTGTGTGTGTGTTGATTGATACCCTCCCCTCACGGTAGGATGCAGAAGCCCGAGTTGAGCATAGCTCCAGAAAGGCGCCTTGCCGTCGAGTGGGTGAAGGACAACCCTCACGAAATGATGGGGAAGCCCGAATTTATATGTGTATATATATGAATGGATTGATTGTGTTGATTGGTACCTTCCCATCATAGTAGGATGGAGAAGCCCGAGTTGAGCATAGCTCCCGAAGGGTGCCTTGCCATCGAGTGGGTGGAAGACGACCTTCACAATAGGATGGGGAAGCCCGAGTTGAGTTTAACTCCTGAGGGGCGCTTTGTCGATGAGATGAGATCGTGTGTCATAGCAAGATGGGAAACCTGAGTTGAGCATTGCTCTCGAGAGGCGACTTGCCACTGACGAGTACCGTGTATGATGGAATTGTATTGTATTTATCGGACTTGTATGCTTTATTATGTGCAATTCTTGGTATTAAGGCTACAGCCCTAAGGGCATATCTATATGATGATTGATGCTTTTAAATTCTGTTATGCTATTGTCATTTGCTCACTCAGTTGCAATAACTCATACCATCTGTGATTCATTTTTTTTAGATCCGGTCGTCATAGTGGAGTACCCGCCTGAGAAATAGCGATGCTCGTTGCTAACCTTCTCATTGTCGAATAGGTCTCATTTTTTTGTAATGATATACGGCCTAGTCACTCTATAGTTGTGTAGATCACTTAGATTAGGTTTTGGACAACATATTGATTAGCATATTTCTGTTATATTGGATTATTGATTTGTTTGAATTAAGACACATTACATTATATATATTTTTGGAAAATGTTACACGCTATACATACATATATATATATATATATATATATATATATATGGACATGACATTAACTTATTATTCTATTGGTGGTATTCCCACGTTGATATTCATATTTTGTGGGTTAAACATACAATAACAAAAAAGTATAGTTACTGTGTCAATCACTCTGTTCTCCCCTATTTTTTATTTCCTGCTTCAGGGCGTTTTCAGCGGAAATGAAGATGAGATTCGTGTTATGTTTTTCTCTTTCTTCTCTTTGTGTTTTTGTACATGCCACACCTTGCTAGACCCACCTACTATTTATTTAAATTTTTTTAATTATTATTAAAAAAAGTGATAGCAAGGAAGAACGACAGAGAAGGGCAAAAAGGATAAAAAAGTCATTTTAATCCCATATAAGTGTCATTAATTTTATTTTAATCTATAACTTAATTTTATTTTATATTGATCCATTGACTTAAATTTTAATTTGTTCCCTTAATTTTATCTTATTACAATTTGATCATTTAATTTTACTTTGTGTATATTTTAATCCTCAACTTTTACCTTAAGTTTTATTTTGATTCTTTTAATTTTATTTTGTTTTACTTTAGTCTTTTAAGTTTATATTGCATTTTCATTTAGTTTTTTAATTTTATTTGATTTCAGTAAAATATTTTGACTAATACAATATTCATTGAAATTGTTTCTTGTTTTCAACACCATGATCCTTAAACAAATTATCAGGTTCTCAAAGCTAAACTATCAATCATTGAGTTAAATAAAAGTAAATTGAGTAATTTTATTAGTGATTTTATTAGAGATTAATTTGATTAGCAATTCAATTATTAGTATGATTAGTAATTCAATTATTAGTGATTTTATTAGTGAGTAAAATGAGAAGTAATTCAATTATTAGTATGATTAGTTATTCGATTATTAGTAATTTTAGTGATTTTATTAATATTAGTATTTTTATTAATGCTTTTTTAGTAATTTTATGAGTGAGTAATATGAGTAGTAATTCAATTATTATTATGATTATAAATTCAGTTAGTAATAATTTTTGTGATTTTAGTAATATGTGTAATTTTATTAGTGATTTTATTAGTAATTTTAGTAATTTTATTGGCAATTATATTAGTGACTTTACTAGTAATATGAGTAATTTGCATAACATGATTAATATTAGTAATATTAGTGATTTTATTATTAATGTGATTACTGATTTTTTTAATTAATATTATTATTAGACTGCAAACCTTTTGCAAGTTGAAGATATTAAATAAATCAATGTTATTAGTTATTGATTAGATAGAATTTCGCTTTTGCTTAATGGATAAACTATTTTTATAACAAGAGAAAGTATTTAAGAGACCAATTAAAAATATTAGTTTTAAATGGACATCATAAAATTCCACTGATCGTTTATAAATTATTTTTAATGAATCGAATTTATAAGAAAAAAATTATAAAGAAGTTATGTATCTGGCACTTTCTTTTAATGTTCATTATTATTATCATTATTATTATTAGCACTAGTAATATCAAGATGTAGTAGGTCTGGACTTATTGTGGATACTGTATCATTGGATGTAAATTCTAGTGATTAGTAATATGAGTAATTTTAAGAATTAATGGTAATATGATTAGTTGTTGGTTTATCAGTTAATAAATTAATTATTTTGTTAATTAAAAATTCGAATATTAATTTTAGTGAATAGTTATTTTAATTCAAATACTAATTCAGTTATTAATTTGATTAGTAATTCAATTATTAAATTATTAATGAGTAGTAATTTTAGTGATTTTAGTAATATGAGTAATTTTAATAATAATAGTATATCAAAAGTCAAATATAAAATTTATACAATTTCTAATATTTATATATTTAAAATTATATTTGTAAATTAACATCCAAAAATTACGCTCTATGTCTCAAACCATGTTAATGAGGGTTCTTTTAACTTTCAAGCTAAAGTGATTTTAATTGATTTCATAATAATTGACTAATTTTTTATTTTATTTTTAAATTTGGAGTCAGCTTTAATTTTGTTTTACAAACTTATAAAGTATCTTAATATCCTTTAATTTTTAATATTATCCAAGTTGTTAATAAAGTTAGTTAATTTATCAAACATCTAGTTATTATATAAAAGATATAAATAGGAACAATAGACATAATATCTCACTTATTAAATACTTATTATGTATTAAGTAAATTAGTGTTAAGGAGGATTATTATGAAAGAAAGAAATTTAAAATGGTAAAATAATAATTAATTAAAAAGAGACAGAGATAAAATAAAGATAAATAAATTAAGATAGATAAATAAATAAAAGAAATAAAATTATATTCGAAATGTCATGAATTAATTTTTCAGACGTGTTAATAAAATTTTAACCATGAGGATATGGACCTAATTGCAAAGATAAAAAGCTTGAGAAGAATCATTTATCATTTCAACCAAACTAAGTCTTGTCGCAACCTAAAAATGTCAAACCCACTGTCTTTGGCGATGAAAGACTTACAGGAAAAAGCAAGGAATAGAAAACCTTATCACCACTTCATTTGTGTAGCCTTCTTTCCCTTCTCCTTTTGTGCGAGAGATTAAGAGAACGCGAGAGTGAGTTTGAGAGAGAAAAACCGAACCACTCTGTTTCTCTATCATCAAAACAGAACGGCCGAGTGAGAGAGATGGGAGATACTCTGTTTTCTGTAACCGAAAATAGAGGATGATTCCCAACTTAGATTAGTATTAAACAATGAAAGAGAACCAACCATAGGATTTGAATCTTTCTGGACTTAAGGTGGAAGACTGAGAAGCTGTAATATAGACCAAAGATTGAGAGACTTGACCCAGATTAAAGCCTGAAGCAGAAAACAGAATAAGCTGGTAAGTTGGAATTTTTTGTTGTAAAATCTGGATACCAGCACAAAAATAATTTGAGTCGCGTCTATATGAGAGATACTGTCATTAAAGAATTTATTTTGTGACCACAGAAAGAATCCTGCGTCTATGAAACTTCCTCCAAAATTAAATAGATTCTTCAGAAAAAATATCTCAGGCCACAAAACAGCAGAAATTATAAAGTATAACCCAGAAAGCGAGAGAGAGAAGAGAGAAAAGCACAACTGTTTGTTGTGTGAGTGTGTAAAATGAGGGGATAAGTCCTCATTTTTATAGCTGCTGAACCGTAATGAGACAGACATAAATTTTAAATAAAATTATGATACAATTACGAAAATTAAGAGCAATTGATGAGCAGTTACAGAAAAATTAATTAGCAGTTTCGAAATAATTAAAATAATTTAAAACAATGTAATTAAAACTGTAAGCTCTTAATTTTCTGATATTAACCCAGGTTAATTTCGTAACAACTAAATTTGCTCTGTTCAGGTAAGGTAAAAATAAATATATTCGAAAAATATTTTGAAATATAATGCCTTTGAAAGGATATTTTCACAACAATCCCCCATATATTTCAAAAGATATTTCAAAAAACTTTTGGGTTACGTATATAAGTGTAGATGCATTAATCCACTATCTCTTTTTAGACTATGAACCAGACCTAGACTGATAAGATTTATCTTACAGAGTAGTCAATGAAGCATATAACTTCTATGAACCAACATACTCTTAGTCGTAAAATAGTGACCTTAAGAGTTACATCTCACCCCCACATTTCTGCTATTAATACCATTGTGCACGTTATTTTAGCCATGCGCGTGCTTGAAATTCATGAGTACTTTCGAGATTTTGCCACAATCTCATGAGAGCAGCCTCACTCCACATTCATATAGGTAACTTCATTAGGTATATCTGCAATGAATACACCACTCTCAATGTAGGGCTATGAAGATCATAAAGAGCTTGTACTCAACCTACAAGTCAATGCATTCTAGCACTTTCACACTTGACACCATAGGAAATAGACTGAGAATATAGTACTAGTAGAATTAACAGACGACTTGTTATTACCTATATGAACCTTCTTCATGGGATTTCCAATCACAAAGGTTGGGTTTCGCTGCTGTTAATTTCATATTGGCTTAAGTCCAATTCCCTTCGATTTGTTAAGGACTAATTTCCTTTCTACATGCATGTTTAGTCAGTGAATTAGCCAAATTCACTTTTGACTTTACAGAACTAATCAGTATACTTCAAATTCATTTTTTTAGCAATTGCTTGATAACTTTGTGTCTCAACACAAGTGTCTACTCTTACCATTGAATGTTTGTTCTTTACAATGGCTATTGCCACTTGGCAATTACAAAACATAGACACTGACATTATTGAACTCTTACCCAACTAAAAAATTTGCTAAGAAGTTTTTCTACTACTTAGTCTTGTTTTCAGCCAACTTTAGAGCACTAAACTCTGATTTTATAGTGAACCTGTAAATTTGTATGGATGCTCTCTCCAAAATAACATCCCACCACCAAAGGTGAGGTTTAACCATTAGTGAACTTTGTCTTATATGAATCAAAGATTTAGTTAACAGCATTGTATTTTTCTAATACAATGGAAAATCCACTTTAAATTATATCGTAAATCACGATACCTCTCAACTCTTTTATTGGAATTGCGTATATATAGACAATTATCTGACACATAACACATGATATGTTAGGCTAGGTAAAGTTTATTAAACACAACAGAGACTCTCATTTGTTTTCCTTAACTGAGTGTTAAAATCATAAGGAGTTTTTCACCAGTTTGTCATCTTGATGATCAAACTTTTAAGACAATTTTGAACATAACGTTCTTGTGATAGTAAAATACTATCACCTTTCCTTATGGTTTTAATCCCAAACTCACATTTACTTCACTCATGTCTTTCATGTCAACATTAGACATAAAGAAATATTTGACTTTATATAATATCTACATCACACATATACAGACAAATATTCATCTTTACCATCTATTACTTCCACATATATACAATCCATCTTTAATTAAAAGAGATATTTTCACTGATCACAAAGAGAAAATATTAACAACATAATAACTAAGATTTTAGAACTAATTTTATTTTTCTTATAGTCATGTAACATAAACTTTGTAAAATACCCCCCACATTTTTAAATCTATAAGAGTATGACTACACAACTCATATAAAATCTCATACAAAACTTTATAGTTATTATAGATGGGCATCAAACGCATAACATATATGCGCATCTACATTCATCCACCATATAATAGAATTATTTATGAATTTTTCAATGTCATTTTTTGTAACCAATAACTTAGCAACATTGCACCTCTATATACAATTGAAGAGTTTTTATGGATTGACATTAGAAAATGATAATTTCAATTTATATATATATATATATAGCATATCATCATCTCAATGAGATAATTTTCTCAATTTGGAAGTTGACAGTGTATCATCATCTCAATGACATGGTTTTCTTAATTTCCAAATTGGCCCAAAATTTATATGCCAATATGTTCAAATTTGATCACAAATCCACAAAAAATTATGTTCCAAAATAAAACTCTCAAAAGCTTAAGATCTATTTTGGATTCTTAAATTAAAACCCTCACATATATGTTTATTTCAAGAATTCCACATAAATAAAATTCTCAAAAAAGAGAAATTTTAAAATAGTTCACACATAAACTTCACATATAAGCTTTAAAAAAGTTTTTTCATATTATCAATAGTTATGTCAATAGAAATTTATGGGATATACTCGATATTCAAATAAATTAAACCCATAATTTCTATTAAACCAAAATATCATTAACTATTAACCATATAACATTTTTATGAAAATTTGTATATTTTTATAACAATATATTTACATAACAACACACTTCCTCCACTTGTTGTTATAAAAATATTATCCAAAATATATTTTTCTTCTTGCCCCCCACTATTAATAAAAATTCTCAAAAAAGAGAAAGTTAAAATAGTGACACATACCTCATGATGTAGGGAGAAGAAATCACCATTGCATAAATTTTCTTCATGAGCAAAATTGATCACTTCATGATCACTCAAAATTAGAGCTCAAAAAAAATTATGAGTTATGCCCATAAAATAATAGCAAATACTAATTTCACCCCATATATATGATATTTGATAGTGAATCAAGTCAATACCCATTTACTCCATATAAATACAAGTGCTATTTCATATATATATATATATATGCACAATCTACTTCAAAAGAATTTTTCAAAGCAAGTTAAAAGAACTTGTAAAAATATTATAGATATACAAGACAATATATAGCTAAAGTTCAAGTCTTGTAACAATGTACCTCATTATAAGTATCTTATCTAGTGAAAAATTCTTTCTCATAAATAAAATTTCTTCATGAATATGTGCCAACTTCTTAGCAAAACAATCTAAAGCAATTTTTATATTGCAATGTTTATATATATATATATATATATATAACAATGCCAACCTTTCCAACGAGAACAATATAAAAAATATTCTGTCATAAACTTCATGCCTTTAGCAAGACAATATATATATCAAAACAAATAATATGATTTTTCTCCCTTTCATATATCTCTTCCCATTTCCTCACGGTAATATATATATATATATATCATATACCAAGACCATACATATATATAATGTCTGCCTTCTAGCTAAAAGATCTGTTGGCCACATGATATGATAATAACTCTCATTAAATTAGAGCAAATAACATGAACAACGTATATGTATATATAATAAACACACATTGGTCCCATGGTTTATATATATATATATATATTTATATATCAATCAGTGCTCCCTAACGTCTATATACATATACATAAAACCAATATAATGACTTTGAGGGCATTATATATAAAACCAATGTTTCAGTAAAAATAAAATGCTACATAAATATATATACATTATGTTAACACACACTTTCACCAAGGTATACACATGTATATATAGTGCTTGTTTCCTTTTCCTATTGGCGACTGGATAAGTAGGCGCACACACATATATTTGTAGATAAGTTGGCCAAAGGGAATTAACAAGTTTTTCATTTCACTTGATTGTTCAAACGTACATAACATTAAACAAAATATAAAGTGCAGGTTTAGAAATCAATAGCATAGCTCTAATGCATATATAATGCAATAACGTGGGAATCAATGTACTGAATGTAATAAAACACCTTTAATGTATATGAGATGTAAAGTTTCCTACTGGTAGAATAGGAGATAAAGCACTTATTATATTATTTTATAATAATATATTTCCAGCATCATATACATATACATATATGTAGCTAGCAAATTGAAAAAATCAAATTTCAAGACAAAATATCATATGTAACTAAAATCAAAAAAGGTTGAGAAAGATATTACCGGTGTCCTTTAAAGAGATAATCAAGGTGCGATTGTGGCAGCGTCAATATCTTAAATTCTTTAAGATTGTTGTAAAATCTGGATACTAGCACAAAAATAATATGAGTCGTGTCTATATAGGAGACATTATCCTTAAGAAATTTATTCCGTGACCACAGAAAGAACCCTGCATCTACAAAACTTCCTCCAAGATTAAATAGATTCTTTTGAGAAAATATCTCAAGCCACAAAATAGTAGAAATTATAAAGTGTAACCCAAAAAGCGAGAAAGAGAGAGAAGAGAGAAAAGCATAGTTGTTTGTTGTGTGAGTGTGTAAAATGAGGAGGACGAGTCCTCATTTTATAGCTGTTGAACCGTAATGAGACAGACATAAATTTTAAATAAAATTATGATGCAGTTACAGAAAAATTAATGAATAGTTTTGAAATAATTAAAATAATTTAAAAAAATGTAATTAAAACTGTAAATTCTTAATTTTCTGATGTTAAGCCAAGTTAATTTTGTAACAACTAAATTTGCCTCTGCTCAGGTAAGGTAAAAATAAATAAATTAGAAAGATATTTTAAAATACAAAACCTTTGAAAGGATATTTTCACAACATTTCCTAGAACTTGAGTTTTAATCCATTTCTTTCATTTAGTTCTGGGCAGAGTTGATTATATATATTATAATCTGAATTAGAAACGAAAATTTGAGGTAAAAGGAAGGCCAAACCGAGGAGTATATAAACTACGGAAAAACAGAGTAGATGACGTGAAGTAATTTTTTTTTTTTAACACTAAGTGATTCCTTTTGTCTGGTATGTGAGTAGAAGTAAAAGAATCAGTCCAAATTTGGATGATTCGAAACTTAGAGGTTAAATCAGTAGCAAATCCAAAAGAAGCATGGAAGTGTTGAAGTAGGCAGTCGACTTCTCTGTTGCAGACTCAAATTTGGAATATCTAACTATAATATAATGTTAGCTAAGTTAATTATATGAAGAATTATTATTAATAAAATAACAGTAAGATATCTGTAAAATATTATTCTCAATTTATAATTAAAGTAAAAGCTTAAAATGATGAGAATTAGATGTAGTTTATTCTATTAATTTAATTAGAGAAAATACCCAAAGAATTATAACAGAAATTAGAAATTTAAATGAGCTACACAAATTGGGTTATTATAAAGGAGTAATATTTTATAGTCTTTATTAATAAAATTTTATGAAAATATATGAATTTGTTTGTTTAGGTTAGAATCAATAGATAAACTTTTGAGAGACTGAATAGCTGAACGAGCTTGGATTTTGATTACGACTTCAAGTAGCTAACTTACCCTCACAGAAACATGTATGGTTACATTTGATATTTTTCTTAAGAAATTACAATATAGTAACATGTTCATGCTATGGATGGTATGTTTATGAAAATATGAATATGTGATTAGAACTTGATGTTGTTTCATGTATTAAGCCCGGAGACGGTAAAAAGTACACTCCAAGGATGTAATGTTTATACCATCAAGGTACGTAAAAAAATATGCATTAAATGTTTATCAGATGTATAACTAGAGACAGAATAAGTACGCTCTAAGTGTTGCTAAAGATGGAATAAGTACACGATGGAATAGTTATGACTGGGGACTATATAAATACGCCTAAGATAATTATTAAACTAAGGACGATAAAAAAAGTACACCTTAGGTAAGCTCAAAGACGGAATAAGTATGCCTCGAGAATGATAGACCAAGGATGGAATAAGTACATCTTGGTATTTTTTAGTTTTATATAACCGAGGACGGTAGAAATACACCTTGGAAGTTATGATGATATATATATATATATATATATATATATATGAGATGTAACCAAGGACAATAAAAGAACACTTCGGTAGATATATTTATCTATGTGCATGAAATGCAATTGTGATGATGTGTAGACTTGTTTCTATGTTGGAAATGGTTCTATGATGTTTTATATCTATATCGTGCTAGCTACTAAGATTCATCATCTCGTAGTTTTCTTGTGACTACCCATTTCCAGGGTATAAGATTTTAGAAGAAGAAGCATGCCATGACGGAGTTTCCTTTGGATGCTATCTTATGTCATTTTGAGTTGCGAAGAGTTTATATAAGTTGTATAATTATAGTAGAGACTGAATAAGAAGTCTCTACGTAGAAAATCTATTAAATTCTTGAGTATGTATAGAAATGTATGAGAGTTGAATAAGTAGAAGGATAAGAACTTATATGATATATGTGTGTAAGTTTAGAATGTAAAAATGGAAATGGATTTGTAATTAGGTAATATTGATAATTACGTTGTGTAAGATTATGACGTATAGCTTATTACAATTTAAATGTTAAATTGTGTTGGATATCATGATTGTATCATTCTGCAATTAAAGTAATATTAGAAGAAGAAAAAATTTGAATGTAAATATGATTGAAAAATGTTATTACTCATATTTATTACGTGTTTCAGTTATTTTCTTATTTTAGCAAATATTCATTTAAGAAATTTTTCATTATTAATAGAATGTAGATACATTCACTAAATGTGGTACAATAATACAATTAAGAATTGACTATATAAAATATAAATAATGAAGAATGTTACAATGGTAGGATGGAGAAGCCCGGGTTGAGTATAGCTCCTGAGAGGCTGCTTGCCGTCGAACTGGTGGAGGACGACCTTCACAATAAGATAGGGAGGCCTGAGTTGAGTTTAACTCCCGAGGGGCACCCTGTTGATGAGACGAGATTGTGTGTCATGGCACGATGGGAAGCCCGGGTTGAGCATTGCTCCCGAGAGGCGACTTGCCACTGACGAGTACTGCGTGTGAGGGAATTGTATTGTATTGTATTTATATTATGTGCAATTCTTGGTATTAAGGCTATGGCCCTAAGGGCATATCTATATGATGATTGATGCTTTTGAGTTCTCTTATGGTAATGTCATTTGTTCACTAAGTTGTGATAACACATACCCTCTATGGTTCATATTTTTTTTTTCTTTTAGATTCGGCCGTCATAGAGCAATACTCACTTGAGGAGTAGCGGTGCTCGTTGCTAACCTTCCCATTGTCGAGTGTTGATGAATTAACAAGTGTACCAGTTGCACAAATAATAAAGAGTGAGTATAAATATCATTCCCACGAGAATTGGGATACCAAGTACCCGCGAAGCTAAAGTAAAATATTGTCTAGACGTTTCATTAAATTGAAGAAGAATAAAAGCAAACTTAAACAAAATGTAATTCTAAAACCTAAACAATTAAATTAATACTATAAACTAAAACCTAAGACTAAATTAATCCCAATAACAAAAGTCTAGAGTTGATGGGATTGACTTCACTTGACTCTTAATTTGACTAATTCATAGACAAATTAATCTTTGAGTTGCTAAAGAATGATTTACTCCAATTACAAATCCTTTTGATGTTGGTTTAGCTCTCAAAGTTGTTTGAACCCAATTCCTTAGAGAAACAAACCTACCTAACCTCAAGGATTGTCTAATTCCTTAGTCCAATCATTCAAGTAGGTGATTAAGATTAGTAACTCATAAAAACCACATAAATAAGATTATCTATTCCTAGATTAATTCAATTTATGGTTGAAATTATTGAGATAGCTTCATATCAATCTGCTCTTAACAAAGATACAAAATCAAAATCTCATTGAATGGTAGCTAATCATTTAAGAGGCATTAAAATCAGTAAAATTCACTCTAACAAAATACGAAATGTAATTGAAATGAATCATTCAACAATATAAAACTTCATAAAAGTCAAGTTATGTCAACTTCCAAATCTTTCATTTATCATAGGTTTCATTATCATTCTCTCACTCTCGATATCACCAGTTATAGATGCTAATTTAAGGTACAACAATTCTCAAATGGATTTTCCCAAACCTCAATTAAGGTAATAACCCAAAGTTCCATAATCCCTTATGTGAAAATCAAGTTAAATTAATGAACAAGCCCTAATTTGATTATATGAGGCTAATGTCTATATATCTATAACATTAACAAATCAATCCCCCTAATTTTAGGGTTTAAGAACTCATAGTACTCACCCAATGGTCTTGTCTCTACTTCCTTTTCCAAGTTTAGCAAAAACACCACAACATCCCAATAATTGGCCAAATTAAAGGAAAGTAATAAGATTAGAATGAATAAACATACATTAATCAACTATTAATTACAAGAATTTGAGAAATTAAATAAAACCTAATCTAAAATTGGGTTCATAACAATCCTAGAAATGAAGAACAACCACTTAAACTAACAAAAGAAAAGAAATTACAACATAAAACTATGAGAACATGAAGAAAAAAGAGAAGAAATGGGGGCAAAAAGGCTAATCCCAAGTGGGAATGCCTCATTCCCCTCTAATCAGCTCTAGAAAATTGCACCTCTGTGTTGCCTCCAAGAAGCCCCAAAATTCCATATCTAAAATTAGGTAAAAAACCCCTACAAGTAGCTTTTATACTGTGAGATTCGTGGTTGGACGCTAGGGCGCCAAGGTCTAAAGCTTGTAAAGTGAATGTTGGGGGTATGGCATCTGGGCGCCACATCTGGCTCCTAGGCGCCATCTGAACAGAGACCTTTTGCAGGTAAGGAGGCTTGGCGCCTAGGCGCCAACCTACTGGAAGCATCATTTGTCTTTAAATTCTCTTGTTTTCTTCCAAATTTGTACCTACAAAAGATTATAACAAAAATCACTAAAATGGGCAAGAAAATATGCTTTAATATAAATAAAACGAAAACTAAATTACACAAGGCGAAATAATTAAAACAAAGATAAAAATATGCTAAAGGGTAGCAAAATAAGGCTAAGAGAAAAAACCTACTTTTTATAGCATGATTTAGATGATTTTAAGGACTTATCAACTCCCCCAAAGCTAGAGTTTTGTTTGTCCTCAATCAAAATACTTCCTAACAACTAAACATATTGAACTAAACAAAAGAATTTTTCATGATAAAAGACTGACCAAACAAGTCAAATTCGTGCATTCATCTAAATAAAACTAAGCTAGATAATGGATTTTCCTGAATTCATAGACAAATTGAAAAACTTCATTAACTTTAAAATTAAAATTGCAAATACCATTAACTTTCTATAATTACTCCTTCAAAAGTTTAAAAGAATTTACCTTATTGTGAGAATTTTTAGCTTTACAAGAATACATCTCAAGCAGAAGTAATATGAGGTTATTTATGATTGAAGTGAAGATCGTCCTAACCACGCATCTTCCCCTCAATCTAGGTAATACTTACTAATAGGCTAAGGAAACAAAAAATCGTCCGTGCACCTAATCCACACAATAATGCCTTGTTTGTCACATTTATTTATTTAAAATATGATTCATTGGTTGGAAAAAGTATTGTGTACCTAATCCATACTACACTTTCTCAACTTAAGTCGCACTTCTTTTTTTATTTATTTATTTTCTTTTCTTTTCTCTTTTTACACTTTTTTAGAAGAATAAAATTCTCTTATTGAGCAATTGCGTGTCACAAATAAGAATAAAAATTAAAATTTTGAAGAGTATTTAAAGAAAATTAACTATGCCTACAACCTTTATTTAAAAATGTTTGAAATTTCCCAATTTAATCAATAAATTCTGAAAACCCATAAATTAGCTAGATTTTAAACAAGATGATAACATGAATTTAACCAAAATTGAGATAACATAAAACTTGTATGTCACTTTGCTAATTTATCAAGAAAAATCCTAAAAACACAATGGTTCAACAAAAAGAAAGGCATTCTTATTCAACAAAAAGGGGTAAGCGTCAACAAAAAGTTAGTGGTATCCTAAAATTAAAGCCACTCTTCTCCCCCAAACCTAAACTAAACATTGTCCTCAATATAATAGCCAAAAAGATATAAAATGAAAAGGGACAACAAATAAAAGGGGAGAAGGGTTCCAAAAGAATGCTTATATACCCAAAAAAAAAAAAACCATCATCAAAAGCAATACTGAATTAAAAGGCAGAAAAAGAATACACAAAACAGTTCAAATGTTAATTAATTAAAAACATAAAATACATAACACATAATACAATATGAAAGAAAAGAATGCTCAACAACAAAAATTAAAAGAAAGAGAACAACAACAAGAATCTCAATCTTTCCATCTCATAACAGAAAACATTACACCAAAATAGTCCAAATAGAAACCAACTGAATACATGAGAATGCATAACAAAGTGTTCTCAAATACAATTCAATACATGAACAATAATCAAAAGAAATAAAAACAACAAAAAGCAAATCACAAGACTCAATCCTTATCATCATCATCTTCCTCCATGGTATCATCACTATCTACTTCACCATTGACTACAGGATCTTAATCAATGTTGTCTATCAGATCATGAAAAGGATATTGCAAAGTCTAACCCTCTGTGCTCACGCCCCAACATCTAAATATGGAGTACAATGCCTGAGCTACTGTTAGAAAGGTACTCTAAAGGCAATTACCTTTAGCATTAAATGTACAAACTTAGTTAATAATTCAAAGAGTTTTTCTTCATTATTTATGTTCATATTTATAAACTCAAGATTAGATCGTAATATAAGTAATGAATCCATACCACAAAACTTAGGATGAAGGAAATTATGATGGTGATCATAACATGAGATTCCTATCATATTTAATTACATATGTATCTTGTAATATCCAAAATTTAAGTACCTTAGAAAATGAGGCTAAATAAATAAATGAGCAAGTAAATAAGGATAAAATAGTCAATAAGAAATTTTTTAGCAACATAAAGAGAATTTTATCATTGATTAGGGACCTAATTGAATAGAATAAAAAGATTTGCGGTCTTTTATTAGTTTCAGCCAAAGAAAAAGTGAGAAAGTAATGTGTATGTATATGTGGACGGAGGAAATCAAAAGAAGAAAAGTTAATGATAAAATATTTATATATATAAATATGTGAAGTGAATGCACGATGGGGAAGAAGAAAGAGAAAAGAAGAAAGAAAAGAAAGAAAGGGAGGGGAAGAGATGAAAACAAAAGAAATAAAAGAGAGGAAGTGTGCGTACAAGTGGATGAATGAGAGAAAAAGCAGGAAAAATAATGATATTGATAGATATGTGTGTGTGTGTGTGTGTGTGTGTGTGTGTGTGTGTGTGTGAGTGGTATGTGTATGGGGGCATACAGGAAAGAGATGAGAAAATTAGAGAGAGAAAGAAAGAGAGAGAGAGAGAGAACTAGAAACGCAAAGCAAAGAGAAGCAAAAAAGTTTAAGGGGTTGAGAATCAGATCAGGTAGTTAGTCTTCCATAAAAGTATGATTATTTGTGATTTATGATATCTATGTGCACAATCAATTTTTATAGAATTTTATTTATAAATCTTGTTCTACAGTAGTGAACAAGAGAAATTTAATTATTATTAGTATGATGTTATGCTTTATGGCAGAAATAATCTCTTCTTGTATTTGCATGTTTTTAATAAAGTGACTAGCTACTGAGATATTTTATATCTTACTTTTAAAAAATTGATCATTTCAAGAAAAAGGGCTAAAGGGACAGCTTTGATGATATTAATGATGAGATTGAACTGTAGAAATATATTTTGTGATAGTTCATGATTCAAAGATGTAAAGATAATCGTAAATATTATGTAAATTATTTTTGTATATATACTCAAGCTCAGACATAATTAGTGAATATCTTGTCAAATTTTCTGCAAGGTTACTATTTACATAAATAGTAAATTCGTGAATAGTAAAATTCATAATTATTTGAAAGGAATTTATTCGAAAATTATTTAGTAAACCAATTTAGAAAAAGAAGTATTATTTTTTTAAAAGGAAATAAAAGTCGGGATGTTACATATCTAAACTATCTCTAGTCGTAGGATCACCTTAGATCAGATATCAGTGATCCAGATAGACTAACACATGTTATGTTTCTTGATTTGATTAAGCAACTGTCCTCATAAGCTGTAAGCATGAGATGTTTTGAGTAAACACATGAATGCTTGATAAAGGTAATAAGTACATTGGATTACTTATATAAGACATCATATGGATACCTATTCAAATGTCAGTGACAAGTCTCATAGTAGCTAACAGTGCAAGTATCGTTGAACTTGAGGAACTTAAGTTATCTTGGATATGAATCCTGTGTTTTGACTCTATTCCTTGTTACCAACCATAGGTCACTCTTAGGGTGGTGATTGGGCATATCATGAAGTATTTAAAGATATTTAAGTAGTCAACAGAGGATTCACCTCTCCTGATAGAAGGAAGTATACCCATAGCCACTTATCAAAATAATGACTAAGAAGTCTTTGGCCAACGCAAACTTATCATGAAGATGCTCTTCAGTGACATAAACCTCTCTTGATAGAAGGAAGTATACCCATGGCCACTTGTCAGGATAATGGCTAAGAAGACTTTGGCTAGCGCAAACTTATCATGAAGATGCTCTTCAGTGACATAGTTTAAAGTGATTAATCCCACAGGACAATGAACTGACATTTGGGCTGGACTTGACATAATTAAGTATAGTGGGAGCTGACACATAGACCATACTATGAACCAAGTGGGTATAAGAGGGTGAAATGACACATTGCATAGACATGCTTTAACTGTAGAAAGGTTTAGAGTCAAACAACTGACTTTCCGATCAATTGGAAGTCACAATGTGTTGCTAGATACCATTTATGATCTATTTACAATTAAGTGTTGATTGTGAATGGCCAATATAACCGAAAACCTAATGGGTCACACACATAGAAATTCACTAGGAATATGAAACGAGCTTGAGGATTTGATCATAAATTGGAGAATTAACTAAAAGGAGATAAGAAAAATAAAAGGAATAAGACTATGTTCTTATTCTTACCCAGACAAGAAAAAGCCCAAATGAGAACCTTTTGGCCGCCACCTATCTCAAAGAGATTGGGCTTCTTAAGGTGACACCTTAAGAAACCCAATAAGGGAATAGCAACCACGAAGGGAATTAAGGCTTTAGGGTTTGAGGTAGCACCTATCACTTTAAGAGTGATAGTGAAAGCCACACGTAAAACACTCTTTCTCAATTGTTGAGAATTTTGTTTAGGAACACTCTTATTTTCTTCTCTTTCATCCAAGAGGGTTTTCTCTATAGCTTCTTCATGCTTGCACAAGAACGAGAAGGAACCTCATTACCTAAAGAGGTTTTTTCTTAGCGTATTTTATGTGAATTACCATTTGAGGTATCTCATTTTGGATACTTGCTTTGGCTTGAAAAGGTTGTTGCGCTACAAGAGGTATTTCTCTTTGTCTTGATTATTTGGTTAATGTAATGATAATATAGGTTGATCCTTTGGTGAATGGGTTTTAGAGAAAAAGTTTTAAATTCTGTTGCATTCTATGATCTCTAAAATCCTATAGCTATGTCCTTGTTATATTCATTTTGTGTTTCTATAAAAGTGTTATGGGATTCCACAAAAGCATTGTGGGAGGCTCTTAACTCATCTAGGAGTTATGTATATTAATAATGTGCTGCGGCATATGTAGTTCTTGAGGTGCAAGTGCAGCGCGCGGTCTAGATGTTGCTTGTGGTATAAGGATAGGTATCGGTAGGTGATCCACAGGGACTCTATCATGTGGAGCCATAGCATCTATCACTTGAACAGTGATAGGGCCCTTAGGATCACAAAAAAACCTTATCAAATATAGGCACCTCATCCTTTTGACAAAGATTTATGATGAGGCATGGATATCCCAATCTTTTTCCTTGTTTTTGAACAAGCTTTTCTAAATTTTGGGATATCAAAGATCCAACATTAAAAACATTCCTTGTAACAATCAAGTAAATGACCATAACTCTTTCTATGGTCACTTCAGAACAGTTCAAAGTAAGGAAGAGGTTGGATTAGACAAACGTGTACCATGCTTTAGAGATTTGTTTCATATCTAATTTTTTAAAATTTCATTCTTTCCCCTGAGCGTTCAATTCCCACCTCGCTCCCTCTTTACAAAAAGTGTTTATAATAGTTAGGGATCTCAAATATCTGTATCTCATCCATTCACTATACTCATTATCATTATCAGGACTATAATGAAGACCAAACAAATTATTGATATTGTTTATAGTAAAAAAAATTATTTTCTCCTTAACGAAAGATATGTTTTTGTCTCGACACTTTCATTGCTCCCCTAAATGCATTTGCATAAAATTATTTTACAATCTTGGGGCAAAATTTTGAAGCGGGCCTACAAAAAATTTCCAAACCCCATTGCCTAATTCTATCTTGAATTTCAGGGTACAAATTAGCTCTTAAATCAAATCCTCTCTCCCTAATAAACCTCTAGGTTCAAGCTCATCATATCTTTTTTTAAATTTTCAAGGGTCCTAAAACTAAAGGTATCAAAATCTCTACTGGGAGGATTCATCTTGTTGCCTTTTTGCACATTTGCTAGACATAATTTCAGCAGAAAAGTAATGATCCTAAATATACAAGAAGCAACAATTAATTTCTAAAATTCTGAAATTTGGAATTATAGCAAAAATTTTCTAAGATAAGAAAAACTAGAATTAAGACTCCTAAAATTTCTGAGAATAAAAGTGTTAAAAACCTAGAAAGCAGATTCTAAAAATTTCAAAAAATTTAAAAAAGATGTACAACACCAAAAACTCTAAAATTTGAAATCTGAAATTTTTTTTTTCAAAATTCAAAGCAAAGAGAGGGGATGTATGAACTTACCAAGAAAAACTCGAAAATCTCTGAAGAACACTCCTAAAGTCTGAAAATCCCACCCAAATCACACAAGGATCGTGAAAGGATGGAAGCCCACCAAAGAGGAATTGGTATAATGTGTTTGAAAGGTGAGAGAAGTGAAGAAAAATGGTTAGGGACGCCTTACATGGTTATGGTTGTGTAAAAAGAGGAAGAGAAGGGCTTTACGACTGCGAAAATGGTGTTTGAGGGGAGAGAAGACGTCGGAGTTGTAAAGGATGACAACTGCTAGGGTTTGAAGAATGAAAATTAAAGGGAAATCTGATGAAAAAAAATACATATATAAAAATACATATATGGACGTGGTGCTTAAGCACCACCTTTTATTGCCCTAGAAATCTTGAGTTGGGCGGCTGGGCGACATCAGGATAGTGGGTAATTTTTCCCTTAGTTTCATGGCACCCGCTGTGGCACCATCTTGATAGAATCAATTTTTCCTTAATCAGTAACAGCTTACAACATCAGAAATTGATCACCCATGAAAATTTAGGTCTTGTGATTTATAAAAACTCAACAAACAACACAAAACACGATACAAACATTGAGCAATCAATATTAACAAAATTAAAAGAACGAAATCAAAGAAAAACATAATTCAATCAAAGAAAACATTCAAACAAAATACTAAACATCAACAACACAAAATTAAAACTGTAGAATAAAACCAAGAAACAAAACTAAAAAGATGGAAAGGTCAAGAAACTTGGGGTGACTCTTAAGAGCGCTACATTTATAGTCCTTAGCCAGACTTTATTGGTGTCATTCACTTATCCTTGTCTTCTTCCTTGGTTATCTATACTTCTTTTTCATCTTCAATTTTCTCCAACAAGGAAGATAGATCTTGAACATTACACAAAGCAAAGAATGACATTGTGAGAGATATAACAAAAAATGAATAAAGCAAACAAAAGAGGAAATGAAAATTAAAAAGGCACATGAGAATGTACAACAAAATAAGAAAAAGTGTCTAATGTAGCACCACTTTGGCCTCAATGAATATTGACAAAATGGCCAATCCCCAACAACGGTGTTAAAAACTTGTTAATGATTTGGCAAGTGTACCAGTCACATAAGTAATAAAGAGTGAGTATAAGTGTTGTTCCCACAAGGATTGAGGTACCAAGTACCCATAAAGCTAAAGTGAAATGTCTAGATGTTTCATTAAATTGAAGAAGAATAAAAGTAAATTTAAAAATGTAATTCTAAAGCCTAAACAATTAAATTAATACTATAAACTAAAACCTAAGACTAAATTAATAATAAAAAAAGACTAGGGTTGATGGGATTGACTTCACTTGACTCTTAATCCAACTAATTCATAAACAAATTAATTTTTGAGTTGCTGAAGAATGATTTACTCCAATTACAAATCCTTTTGATGTTGGTTAAGCTCTTAAAATTATTTGAGCACAATTCCTAGGAGTAACAAACCTACCTAACCCAAAGGATTGTCTAATTCCTTAGTCCAATCATTCAAGTAGGTGATTAAGATTAGGAACTCATAAAAACCACATAAATAAAATTATCTATTCCTAGATTAATCCAATTTATTATAGAAATTACAAGGATAGCTTCATATCAATCTATTCCTAACATAGATACAATCTATTCCTAACATAGATACAAAACCCAAATCTCAATGAATGGTAGCTAATCATTTAAGAGGCATTAAAATCAGTAAAACCCACTACAACAAAATATGAAATGCAATTGAAATGAATCATTCAACAATAAAACTTCATAAAAGTCAAGTTACATCAACCTCAAAACCTTTCATTTATCATAGGTTTCACTATCATTCTTTCACTCTCAATCTCACCAGTTGTACATGCTAATATAAGGCAAAACAATTCTTAGAGGCGTAACCAGGAATATGTGCAACTAGGAGGAGTAAAGATCTGAAAATATGTGAATTAAAGCAAGCCAAGTCTCATCAAACCATTACTCGTAAGATTAAACTCAAAAGTTTGCAATCTTAAAAATTCCAATGATAAGTATTAACCGAACCACAAGAAAATTTGAAATCAAAGCTTTACCTCTTTGAACAGTTTATAACACCAAATTCAAAAAATCCAAAACTAAATTGCTTCTTTGTTCTTAAGGGCATCATATTATTTCGATTATCAAGGGCTTCGCTGTTTTGTTTTCAAGGGTATCGCTTCCCTAATTTTCTTATTTCCTTTAGAAATTTGGCAAATTATTTATTTTGTTTTAATTACAGGAGCCTACCCCTTATTGAAACTTTCAGCTATCCCCTTATTGAACCCTTTTTTCACTAGCCCTTTATTGAACATTTTTTTTGAATAAAAGAATATGATCTATAAACCATTCACAAAGAGACAAAATAACTTTTCTGTTATTTAGAAAAGTTGGGTTAACACTCATAAAAATATATAAAACTTAAGATTTGCAAACTCAAGAGGTAAATCTTAAATATTTTTTTATGACATGATTAGACTTGCTAAAGAATTCCAAACTTTCAAATTTCAAAATTTTCAAGAATTTCATCCTATTACACATATGCATATGAACAACACAAATATGATATGAACAGCACAAACCTAAATCTAACATTGTCCTCAACGAGCTAAGGAGGGTTTAAAATATGAGAATGTAGAAAAAAAAATTTTGCACAGCATAAATATTGAACATTGATAGCATAATATCATCATCACAACAACAAAAAAATAGTCCAAAAAGTGCAATTGCCATCCGACAACCAAGCATAATCATAAGCTCAATAGCAAATCATAATCCACTACAGCAACATAATGTCCCAAGGAAACAAAGTTCACACCAAAACAACATCCTATTCATAGCAGAGCCGTAAAAACTACAAGAAAACAAGCAACAACACAACAAGAGCGAAACAAAACAATTAAAACTAAGAAAGCAAGGAAATTTGGATTGCCTCCCAAGAACGCTAAGTTTATAGTCTTTAGCTAGACTTTACCGATCTTGTTCAAGGTGGATCTTCTAATGTTGGCCACTTCTTAAATGCTTCTAACTAAGTAGCAACCATTTTTGCAATGTCAAGAGGTTTTAATTTATGGGAATCATCACGAATCTTTACATCAGCCTTTGGAACTCCTAGAGCTTACCTTGTTCTTTTCCCCACATCGTCGGCATCTTTAAAGCAATTTTTACTCATCCCATCATGCAAATTCCAATGAGATTCCTTATCAATCATCTTCACAAAGTAGCACTCCTTCAGATTATCAGAAACTTTGATTGCCTTGTTCATGTGAAATGTGACCTCTTAATTGTTGACCCTTATGGTTAATTCACCTTTATGGACAACAATTATAGTTCTTCCCGTAGCTAGAAAAGGTCTTCCCAAAATAATTAGGATCTCCTTGTCTTCCTCATAGTCTATGATAATAAAATCAGCCGAAAAATTAACTTGTCCATCTTGACAAGTTCATCCTCAATGATTCTGTTTAGATAACACAACGAATAGTCAGCTAGCTGAAGTGTCACTGTGGTAGGCCAATCGTTTCCCAAACCCAATTTCTTGAAAATAGAGAGCGGCATCAAATTCACACTTGCTCCCGATCACACAGTGGTTTTCTAGAAAAATTATTCCCAATGTTGCATGGAATCACAAAGCTACCCGGATCTTTCATTTTTGCTAGGCAACTTCTTTTGGAGAATGGTGCTGCATTTTTTAGTCATAGCAACAGTTTCAAACTCACCCAAGTGCCTTTTTCTTGACAACATATACTTCATGAACTTTGCATAACTGGGCATTTGTTCCAATACCTCCACGAATAGGATGTTGATATGAAGTTGCTTCAAGATCTCCAAAATTTTTCATATTGTCAGTCCAGATTGAACTTTTTCTGCCTCTGAGGAAAAGGTAATGGTGGAATAAAATTTCCACTCGTCATGTCTTGCCTTGTATTTTCTCTTTTACCTTTAACACCCGAAGCATTTATTCTCTCAGTTACCTTCTCTTAAGGCTTGACAACTTCTTCATTTTCTTCTAAACTTATTACCCCTTTCTTCTTATCATGTGATTTGACCACATCGGGAAGCTCTTTTCCACTCCTTAAGGAAATAGCTTGCAATGCTCCATGCCCTCTCTTCTTGGATTATTTTCTATGTTACTTATGAATAGTACTAGGCAAAAAGTCCGTAGACTGCGGGCCAGCCTATGACCGCCCATAAATGGATGGTCTTGGATAGAGTACATTGAACAGTCAAGACCGTTTAAGCCCACGGGCTAAACAGTCTAGACTGCGGGCTCTGTGGGCCGCCTGCAGTCTATTTTTTTAATTTTATAAAAAAATATATTATTTAGTATAAATAATTATATTTTATCACACTTTTATATTTTATAACCTTATATTAAATAAATATAGTAATTTTAGATATAAAAACTCTTGTAATTTTTTGAAAAATAAATATAAAATTTTCAAAATTAAGTATAATATAGTTAATTTTGAAAGAAAATATGAAAAATTAAAGTGATTGATTATTTGAAAGTATTAAAAAAGTAATGTTTTACATGTATAAATATTATTTTAATAAAAAATTATTGAATTTTTTACTTAAAAAATTAAAAATTATATTATTTTTTTTAAAAAAAGAGGATAGACCGCGGTCAGACCGTTTAGGCCCATGGTCTTATGCGAACGGTCTTGGTCTTCTTATATGAAAACCGTTTATAAATGGGCAGGCCCGTGACCAACCCGTTTAAGTCAAAACTGTGATAGACCGGCCCGTAACTGGACCGGACCACTCGTTTACCACCACTACTTAGGAGACTACCTTGTTCCCTTTTGGTCAAAGCACTTACCAAGTGACCCATTTGAATTTCTAGATTCTTGATTGCAGCACTTTGGGTCTGACTTATTGCCTCAATCCTCTCCATAAATTTCATGAACATTTCCTTCATTAATGACTTATTCTCCACCTAAGATGATGGAGCTCTATTTTGGAGAGGATAGTTATTCTGATTGTTGAAACCAGGAAGGTAGGATGGCTTAGCAGAAGATGAAGTCGAGGGATTTAAGTAGTGGTTATTGCTCCAAGAGAAATTAGGACGATTTCTCAAGCTCAGATGCTAAGTGTTGGGATACTAGTTGTTCTGGTTCCTTTGCACATTACCCATGTACTTCAACTGTTCCACTGAAGCAAATTCCTCACAACAACCATTGATGTAATTCCCTCCATAGAAATCATAATTTTCTTTCGGCATTACTATTGCATTCACCCTTACTGGTTCATTTTGCCTTGCGCATAGTATATCCACTTTCTTGGTTAATCCTTCATTCTAAGCTAACAGATCATTTAGGGTGTCTAGTTCCATGACTCCCTTCCTTGAAGCATTTTTGGTCCAGTTTGAAGCATTCTGGCTTGCCCCCTATGGTCTCTATTATCTCTTTCACTTGAGCAATCGATCTTGCCATCAAAGCACCACCAACTGCAGTGTCCAGTTTATCTCGAGTCTTATATATGAGACCATTGTGAAAGATGGTAAGCTACTGCCACTTTGGAAGACCATGATTAGGATACTTCATCAAAAGATCCTTGAATCGTTTCCAAGCCTCAAAAAGATTTTTGCCTTCATGCTGATAGAAGGCAGAGATCTCATTCCTCAATTTGATTGACCTTGATAGAAGAAAGAATTTGTCTAAAATCTTCTTCTAGAGTTGATTCCAAGTTGTGATACTCCCTTTTAGCTGAGCAATCAACCAGCTCTTTATCGTATCCCTCAAAGAGAAGGTGAATAGACGAAGGCGTAGAGCATCATTACTTACTTTATTCAGCTTAACCATATCACATATGTCCAAAAAATGTGTGATGTGGTTATTTGGGTCCTCCATAAGACTTCCCCAAAATTGATTTTGTTAGGCCAAGTTCATTAGCATCGCTCTAATTTCAAAGTTGTTTAAATTGATTGAGGGTTTCACTATGCATGTCCATCATTATTGGGTGAGGCATAGTCCTATACAGCCTTATTTTCATCTTGTTGAAAATTTATAGCTCTATTTCCTCCATTCTTTTCCATACCTCTAAGATTCACATTATTCTCTGTCATTTCCTCTTGAGAAGTTTGCCCTTCTTGGACTTTTCTTGCCTTAGCTTCTTTCCGAGTTTTCCTTATAAGCCTCTTGATATCAAGATTTAAGAAAAGATCAACTTGATTGTTTGTACCTCGCATACACAATAAGGAGACGCCAATTAGCAATGAAAAATATAGCAACAAAAGTCAACACAAGAAAAACTAAAATGACAAATAATCAAAACAGAACAAAAAAGAAAGAAACCAAAACAAAACAAAACAAAACACAAAGCAAAGAAGAGTCTAAGCTAGCACTTTCAAATTTCTTTGAATATTAGCACAAATCTTAGTCCCGGCAATGACGCCAAAAACTTGTTAGTGATTAAAAAAGTGTAAGTAAGATATCGTTCCCATAAGGACTAAGTGGCTAAATACTCAAGAAATTTGATAGAATTAGTTAGACAAATTTATTTAGATTGAAGTCAGCTCTAACTAGAACTAAAAGAGTAAAATTCAACACAACAAAAATTCTTTTTTATGATTTTTAATAAATTGACAGTAAACACACTCACGATTAAAGAAATTAATATTAAAAGGCCTAAAGTCGCTAATCTCTTTCTTCTGTCCTAGGGATCTCAACACCTGTCTCATGCAATAACAATTATATCAAAAGTCTATGCTAACCGTAGGTTACTCTATTAACTTCTAGATCTCAATTAAGATACTTAACACCTACTAAATTTTTTAAGTGAGTTAAGTCTGCACTAAACAACCTAATTTGGCTAAACGAGATTAACTAATATTCCTATTAGTTAACAAGAAAAATTTTGAAGTTAAGATCAACACACTCGCCTTCCTAAATAGTGTTCTACTCTCACATCCCTCTCCTGAGTTCAGTAAAAGCAACAAGTTAACTATAGAGTGATCAATTCCATAAATAACACCATAAAAATGAATAGAAAGACTATATTAATTGATTCGAAGTGTAAATACATGAGAGAGAGAAAAATCTTATTTTGGAATCAAGTTCATAGCAACTTTAGAAGGAAAAACTAGCTACTCATGGAATATAAATGACAGAAAATAGAAATAAAGATAGGAATAGACATTAATCTGAAGTTGGATGATGGATTGAGCCCCCAAAGCCTTGAAGATCAGGTTCCCCTTGCTTTCCTCAGCCAAAACGGTGTTTCCCAGCTTCCTCCGGATCAGAATTGACCAAAAAAATAACATCTACAGCTATTTAAAACATTCCTGATATGTCAAAAATTTCGTTCCACCGCTGCAGTGGTACATCTTTCACTGCTACAGTGGTGGAATGTAGAAAATAAGGCAATGGAAGAGGGTCAAACAAATGTTGAAAAATTGCTGCTCTAGCGTCGAGCGCTAGATAGCCAACGCAGAGCATTGGCCTATTGGCAAGCTCACACCACAACTCCACTTCTTCAATGTTGCAGAGGTGGAAGGCAGAAGTTGCTGCTCTAAATTTGTTACCCCAACGTCGGGCGCTAGGTTACTGGGCAAGAATTCTTCTTTTGAATTGCAGGGCCAAAAGCTGGTTCCCTTTACTCTAATTGGTGGTCCTTCTTTGTATCCTGAAATATTAGACAAAATACCAATTATTAGCATAAAAATGAGGGTAAATCAAGAAAGTAACATTAAGCTTAAAGAATTCCAAATCAGAAAATCCTGAGGCCAAAAGAATTACATCAGTAGAATTCAAGCAAAAGCAAGGTTCATATGTCAAGAAAAAGTACACAAAAAATATGTTAATTGGGAAATTATCAAGGAGTTTTCCCAAACTTCAACTAAAGTAATAACCCAAAGTTTCATAATCCCTTAGGTGAAAATCAAGTTAAATTAATGAACAAGCCCTAATTTGATTATATGAGGCCAATGTCTATATTCCTATGACATTAACAAATCAATCCCCCTAATTTTAAGGTTCAAGAACTCATAGTACTCACTCAATGGTCTAGTCTCTACTTTTCTTTCCCAAGTTTAGCAAAAACACCATAATATCTCAATAATTGGTCAAATTAAAGGAAAGCATTAAGATTAGAATGAATAAACATGCATTAATCAACCATTGATTACAAGAGTTTGATAAATTACATAAAACCTAATCCAAAATTGGGTTCATAACAACCCTATAAATGAAGAACAACTACTTAAACTAACAAAAGAAAAGAAATTACAACATAAAACTAAGAGAACATGAAGAAAAGAGTGAAGAAATGGGGTAGGAGGGCAATCCCAAGTAGGAAGGTCTCCTTCCCCTCTAACCAACTCCAGAATATTGCTCCTATGTGCTACCTCCAAGAAACCCCAAAATTCTAGATCCAAAATTAGGTTATAAAACCCCTAAAAGTAGCTTTTATATTGTCAAATTTATGGTTAGGCGCTTAGGTGCCAAGGTCTAAAGCTTGTACAGTGAATGTTGGGGGCATGGCACATGAGCTCCATATTTGGCACCCAGGCACCATTTGAACAGAGACCTTTTATAGGTAAGGAGGCTTGGCGCTTGGGCACCAACCTACTGGAAGCATCGTTTGTCTTTAAATTCTCTTATTTTATCCTAAATTTGTACCTATAAAAGATCATAACAAAAATCACTAAAAAGGGCAAGAAAATATGCTTTAATATAAATAAAACGAAAACTAAATTACACAAGACAAAATAATTAAAACAAAGATAAAAAGGTGCTAAAGGGTGGCAAAAAAAAGGCTAAGAGAAGAAGAAAAACTCACTTTTAATAGCATGGTTTAGATGATTTTAAGGACTTGTCATCAGGTAGGTCTCATTTGTTTTTATGATATCCATCCTAGATCGCTCTGTAGTTGCGTAGGTCATTTAGGTTGGGTTTTGGACAACATATTGATTAGCTTAGGATTATTGATTTGTTTGAATTAAGGCACGTTACATTATATATTTTTTTGGAAAAGGTTACACACTATATGTATATATGAAAAGGACATTAACTTATTATTTCATTGGTGGTATTTCCACGTTAATATTCATTTTCTGTGGGGTATATTGATTGTGGGTTAGGCTTACAGTAATGGAAAAGTATAGTTACTGTGTTGGTCACATGCCTAGGGTGCAGGTCATGACAGAACCACTCTGTTCTCCCTTATTTTTTGCTTCCTGCTTTAGGGTGTTTTCAGTGGGGATGAAGATGAGATCCATGTTATGTTTTTCTCTTTCTTCTCTTTGTGTTTTTGTACATGCCACACCTTACTGAACCCACCTACTATTTATTTTAATTTTAATTATTATTAAAAAAACGTGATAGGAAGGAAGAGAGACAAAGAGGGGGGAAAAAGGATAAGATGTCATTTTAATCCCACATAAGTGTCATTAATTTTATTTTAATCTATAACTTAATTTTATTTTATATTGATCCATTGACTTAAATTTTAATTTTTTCCCTTAATTTTATATTATTACAATTTGATCTTTTAATTTATTTTGTGTATATTTTAATCCTCAACTTCACCTTAAGTTTTATTTTGATTTTTTAATTTTATTTTGTTTTACTTTAGTCTCTTAAGTTTATTTTGAATTTTCATTTAGTATTTTAATTTTATTTTTATTTCAGTACAGTCTTTTGACTAATACAATATTCACTTAAATTGTTTCTTATTTTCAACACTATGATCCTTAAAAAAAATTATCAGGTTCCTAAAGCTAAACAGTCAATCATTGAGTTAAATAAAAGAAAATAATTGAGTGATTGGTGTAAGTAAAATAATTAAATCAAAATAAAATAAAATAATTTAAAAACCAAAAAGAATAATTTAAACTTAAAGAAACTAAGTTAAAACAAAATAAAAAGTAAAAGACCAAAGTAGTAATTCAATTATTAGTAATTCTATTAATGATTTTATTAGTAAATTTATTAGTGATTTTATTAGTGAGTAATATCAGTAGTAATTCAATTATTAGTATGATTAGTAATTCAATTATTGGTAATTTTAGTGATTTTAGTAATATGAGAAATTTTATTAATGATTTTATCATAGATTAATATGAACAGTAATTCAATTATTAGTATGATTAGTAATTCGATTATTAGTAATTTTAGTTATATTAGTATTTTTATGAGTATTTTTTTAGTAATTTTATGAGTGAGTAATATGAGTAGTAATTCAATTATTAGTATGATTGTAAATTCAATTAGTAGTAATTTTAGTGATGTTAGTAATATGAGTAATTTGCATAAAATGAGTAATATTAGTAATATTAGTGATTTTATTATTAATATGATTACTGATTTTTTTATTGATATTATTAGTAGCCTGCAAAACTCCGCCTATGTTTTATAGCCGGTCCCAAGCCCGAAGAAAGGAGGAGGGTTGTGTTAGGCCTTCGACAGCCAACGTAAAACTGTGTCGAATCTCAGCGATTTTATATGGGAGTGAATGTTGGGCAATGAAAGGACAACAAGAACATAAAATTGGAGTGGCGGAGATGAGGATGTTGCGTTGGATGTGTGGTCATACACGAAGAGATAAGATCCGTAATGATCATATACGAGGTAGAGTTGGGGTGGCACCTATTGAGAAAAAAATGGTTGAAAATCGTTTAAGATGGTTTGGGCATGTGCAAAGGAGACCGTTGGAAGCGCCAGTTAGGAGAGTTGAGCAGATAGTTTAGAGCCCTATGAAAAAAGGTCGAGGAAGACCAAAAAGGACACTTAGAGAAATTATTGAACGGGATCTTTTAGTAAATGAGATATCTAAAGAGTTGGTCATTGATAGAGCTCAATGGCGTCGTGCGATCCATGTAGCCGACCCCACTTAGTGGGATAAGGCTATGTTGTTGTTGTTGTTGATTATTTGTAGCCTGCAAACATTTTGTGAGTTGGAGATATTAAATAAATCTATGTTATTAGTTAATGATTAGATAGAATTTCGATTTTGCTTCATGAATATACTATTTTTATAACAAGTGAAAGTATTTTAGAGACTAATTTAAAGTATTAGTTTTAAAAGGACATCATAAATTCCACTTATTGTTTATATATTATCTTTAACAAATCGAATTTATAAGAAAAAAAAGTAAAAAGGTATATATGCCTCTAACATTTATCTCAATTTTCATTTATGCCCTTAAATTTTTTTGGCCTGATTATGTCTCTTATCTTTCAATTTTTACCAAATATATCCCAAAATACCAAAAATACCATTTATCTCTCTCTCTCTCTCCCCCCCCCTTCTATGCTCTCTCTCTTTCTCTGTCGTCTCCTTCTTTGCCTCTCTCTCTCTCTTGTCTCCTTCTCTGCTATATATGTCTCTCTCGTCTCCTTCTCTTCGTCTACTTTACACGTTGATCAGAGTCGGTGAAATCAATACCATCAACACCCTCGACGACCTTCCAATTCTCTGATGACTTCGATTGGGTGCCTTCGCAAGAGGAGGAGGAGGAGTGGCATCAAAGACATTAAATTTATATGTAAGAAGAAGAAGAAAGTCTATTGATGAGGAATAAATCTAAAGTAAGGAAGTCTACTGATGAGGATTATGACTTTGAAGATGTAGATTTTTAGATACCTCTTGTTGGAGATTGCTAGGACTTTAATGATGGAGAAGATATTAAATTTTGCTAAAAAATACAATACCACTCCTGACCAAATTAAACTTTGATTTAATTATTAAAAATGTTTCTATTGCATCCTCTTTCTCCTCTTTTGATTTACTTTGAGTATTGATCAAAATAGTCATAAATTGGCTATTATAACTTATCCACTCTCAAAGGCTCACATACAGTGTGCATAGCTGAGGCTTCCCACTATTTTCCATCTTTTTCTTTCTCTCTGCACATATCTCACAAACACTCACAATCTCGGCCTCTGTTTCTTCTCACAATACACATTATGTTAACACTTCTTTTCACACACACATAACTTCCACAAAGGGCCGTACACCATACACTCATTCTATCTCCATTCCCTCGAACAACATAAAAACACACATGCCTTGCACATACCGCTGTTCTTGGTAGCACAAAATAGAGGTTCGAGAGGAAAGAGTGAATGGGAGAAAAAAAAGTTTGAGAGAGAGATAGAGAGTAAAGTAGAGAGAGCCACGAGAGATGGAGAGACATAGAGGGAGAAAGACCGAGGTTGATAGAGAGAGAGAGAGCAAAGGAGATGGAGATAAGGAGACGGGGAGAGAAAGAAAGAGAGGATAAAGAAGGAGAGGAAGAAAAAGAGACAGAGAGCAGAGAAGGAGACGACAGAGAAGGGGAGAGAGATAGAGAGAGGGATGGATAATATTTTTGGTAGTTTAGGGCATATCTAATATAAATTGAAAGATATGGGACATAATCAGGAGAAAAAAAACTTCATGCTCATAAATGAAAATCAAAGTAAATATTTGGGGGCATATAGTACCCTTTTACCAGAAAAAAAAATTATAAAGAAGTTATGTATGTAGCAATTTCTTTTAATATTCATTATTATTATTATTACCATTAGTAATATCAAGATAATACTGGATATGGACTTATTGTAGTTACTGAATCATTCGATGTAAATTTTAGTGGTTAGTAATATGAGTAATTTTAAGAATTAATAGTAATATGATTGATTATTGGTTTATCATATAATAAATTAATTTTTAAATAATTCAAATGCTAATTCAAATATTAATTTGATTAGTAATTCAATTATTAATATGAGTAGTAATTTTAGTAATATGAGTAATTTTAGTAATAGTGGTATATAAAAAAGTCAAATATAAAACCCATATCATTTCTGGTAATTACACATCTATCACATCCCAAAACCGGGCATGTGACCAACGCGGATGACTTATCTCCTGCACCGCCGCAAGCCTATTTTTTTTCCAACTAATCTAAACATGATATATACAAAACCTAGGTGGCCTACTCAATTACAGAACATATTTAAGATTAACGTTGATGATAAAAAATAAATACCTTTCCCCAAACAAAGGGGGACGTATCCTCTTTACTCGAATCGTCGAACCAAATCGCCTCCAGAACCTGAAACTATGAGGGAGTGAGTCTAATCCATATGACTCACTAATAAAACTCTACCTAACATAATCATACGTCCATATGAACTTAAAAGCAATTAAAGACATCAAAATAAAATAATTATAATAGAAAAGTATCCACAAATATCCCACAAAGAACCAAACAATTCTTGCCAACCCTTAAATATACATATATCCATATTGCATCAGAAATTAATACAAATAATGTCATTAAAATATGACTATTGATACCTCGATTCCACACATACCAAACACGATCCATTCTACTTAACCACATAACCTTGGCTTCCTAGTACTATCGTTCTCGCATATCTCATCCTTACAAATGCCAAGTATATGTACATATATATGTATGCTCTGAAATAAAGATAATTCCACATTACACTAAATCTAAAATAAATTGTCAACGATTGTATAACACAAGTAATTACACCACATCACAGGGAAAATCAAAATTCAGCAATATCTAATTACACACAACTACATCTTCTTCTATTTCAGTCATAGTGAGTAACACAACATAACATGATATAAACATGATATAAAGATGACAAGTGTCATACCCGGCACAAAAAAAATTTGTACGCCACACACGGCACCAAATGCCCTGGATACCACTCACTGCTCAATTGCCACGGATACCACTTATAGCTTAAATGCCACGAATACCATTCACAGATGAATTGCCACAGGTACCACTCGCCGCTGAATTGCCATAGATACCACTCACGACTCAATTGCCATGGGTACCACTCATGGCGCAAATTCCACGAATACCACTCATGGCTGAATTACTATAGGTTCCACTCAAGGCTGAATTACCGTGGATACCACTCACGGCTCAATTGCCATGGGTACCATTCACGGCTCAAATACCATGGGTACCACTCATAGCTCAATTGCCACAGGCACCACTCACAGCTTAAGGATCCCGTCATGTACCAATAACTCCGACACTGTATAGACAGTTTAGATGCCAATAACTCTAACACAAATTGGGTATTTACAAGTGCCAATAACTCCGACACAAGGAATAGAAGTAAATTCCAAAAACTCTAGCATATCTCATGTAATGTGGGTGCCAATAACTCTGGCTTAAGGAAAATGTCACATCCTCAACAGTGTGACCGGTTCGACTTATCTCTAAATTAAAACATCGTAAAGGTCTTAGCTTTCTTACAATGAAACCATAAGGAAACAAAATAAATGTCACATTTACACATAGTCCATCCACAAAATCCTAGAAGGCTTATGTGATTACAAAGCTACTTCTAGAGCTTACAAGATAGTAGAATGCAAAGGAACCAACCCAAAATACAAGAGGGTCGGTTAAAAATAAACTCACTATTCCCCTAGACAGTCCCCAGCCTCAACCACAGATCTAAAATGTTGTAAAATAACAGGATGAGTAATGGAATACTCAGTAAATGGATAACATTATCTATCGAAAGTAAATTTAGCATTTAGTATCATAAAGATATCATCGAATTAAAACTCACATCAGTTACAAATGATATACATAGAATAAATCATACAGTGCCAAGCAAAAATCCCGTACCAACCAGGTCATCCACGGTACCAGTGGATCGTTGCCCGCAGCCCCTTGGCTGCATCCACCCTTATCTCTCCATGAAAGGTGTATCTCCACCCTTATAACTCCTCTAACTTCTCCCATGGGGTGTACCACCACGAAAACATCATAAAAATGTTCAACCATAACACAAGTATTCACACAACCTCAACATAACAACAGCAATATCAACATCAACTTTAAGTATTCTATAAGAATTTCTGTTTAATCAAACAAGAGGCTTAAGATCCATAACACTTTTAAATATAAGGAATATAAGTCTTTTAAAATGCATACACAATATATCGCTTAAGTCCACCTTCACAATTTTCTTTATGATACTTGATGACAATACCTTTGAAGAAATATAGATAAGACAAGATCATCACACTCACCTCGAATGTGGCCCTAACTCTCATAGATTTCCTAAAATGCAAATAAGATGAAAAATTAAAAAAAAAATACATTAGAGTTGGACCTTCTTGTAAGTAGAATAGAGTATATAAGAAGTATTCGTACTATCCTAGTAAGGGGTTTTATTGCAAAAATTCTGCAGAATTTTCCTTATGTCATTAAACCATTAAATAGCAGCAAATTCTGCAGAATTTGTTTTGCTTTACTGTCCAAATTGTTAACCACCTTACAAGATTATACAACCAGCATCTTGCTCAATACTATTGCTCTAACGTGCAGAAAATATAGTCCAAAACATATTATGGCCAGTTCAGAAGCAATTCAACATAAAGCTCTCTTCTTCTTTCCTTTTTTTTATATCACTTCTTTCCAATTTCCCAGCTCTCTAACATCAATCTCCTACCTTTACATCTTTTCTATAGAGAAAAGTTTCTAAAAATCTCATAAATCAAGTTACTAAACTACAACTTTTGTACCCCTTTGACCTAGGGTTTACAAATAGGGAAAAGAAGAAATAGAGGGAGAGAAAAATGAATTTCAAGTGACTTAAAGCTTGCTTACCCTGTGTTTTCTACTAAGATTGGAAGGAGTCTAAATGAATCTTCAGTCAACAGAAGAAAAGAAATTCCCAGCTTGACCAGAGAAATAGAGATCAGAAAAAAAAATGAGGAAGAACATGATCACTTCTAATATATAAGGAGTTTCTCATGTTTTAAAACTTAGACAGAGAGTTTGGGCGTTGGCGCCTTTGGCGCCACCTACTAGGTGTCAAGCCGAGAGTTTAGGCGCTAGCGCCTGAGGCGCCCTACGTGGCACCTGGGCACCAGCCGTGTTCACTTGTCCTTTTCCCCTAAGTTCAAAATTAGATCTTAAATACAATTATGTGCAATTATTGGTCTCAACAGCAACAAAAATTTCCATATTCTAACACTAATGACATCTCCACAAGACAAGAACATTACAGAAAAGAACTAATTTCCCTTAAATCTAGAAATGAATAATTCATAATTTTTCATAAAGCAATACTCAATTAAGAGCTTGATTTAAGAGAACAAATTGTTCTATTCACAGTATAATGCATTAGTCCAACCACAATTATGATATATAACATTACCACGACAATGTCACATATTGCTCCCTTTCAAAAACTCTATAACAATCTCTAGTCTGAGTTAATGTCTATGGCATTGAGCCACAGACATATTCCTCTCAATCCCTCCTAAGGATAGTAAAGTGATGTATGCAAGAAAATGTACAAAGCCTATTCCAAAAATTTTGATATAAAGAAATCTTCACAAAACTAAAAAATGATTAAGTGTACATATACGTGTGCCCATGGTATTAATTTACCAGTTAACTAGACCTCATATATATTTACACGATCTTATCTGAATTATAGCATCATAAGAAGTGTGATAAAATTTATATGTGTAGATATATAAGTGTTGCCTCAACTCTACTTAACAGGTGAAAATTAGCTCACATGAATATACACACTTACTAGGTAACTTCATATCAATGAATTAGGGATTCGTACATGTTTTAGCATACAATCAACAACATCATACAATAGTACAATTTACACTTATTGACTTTCAGCTGTGGCTTTAGATCAAAACCCATGCAATCCATACCCATACATTCATCACACAACTACACTACCCACCATCATACATGAACAAGGCACTATATATATATATATATATATATATATATATATATCATGCAAAGATCGGTTCATAAAATCTTTCTAGCATATATCCTCTTTTATGTCACCTCAATCCAAATTCAAACTCACAATGGAATTTACCCAAGAATACCTCATAGGTTAGGGGTTTTAATACATATGCATTCTCATATTCACATTGTCACAGTAATATAATTTATTTTAGTGATTAATCATGCTAGGGAAAATAAATAAGGAGAAATAAATAAGAGCTAGGTAAAGAAATCTCTCACCTCTACTCCAAGATATCCATTCCATCCCAAAATATGTGGAAGATGCATTAAGGAGTCTAATCCTATGAGAAAACCATGGCAAAAACACATCATGGACACAAGGTATGAAAATACTTGGCACCAACTTTAACCTTTGGTGACTCTTTTGATTATAACTCCAAAACAAAAAGACATTTCCAAATGAGTCTTATTTCATTAGAAACTAGACTCAAAGATCTTTCCAACAATATAAATTTTGCTTAAATCGAAGATCGGATGAGAGAGTTATGGCTATTTGAAAATCAAATCAGAGAGTAGAGAAGGTTCTGCCTCCCATCGCTATAGAGACGATTCTTAAAACTATAGTGGCGGATCGTAGAACCAAACCCATGTTTTCATGATTTTTAAGTCTTCCTTAACCTCTAGCCCTCCTCCTTTACCCCAAAACCAAAATCAAACATTTCTATAATGTTTTGGCTACCTAAATGAGCATTCAATCATTTATCAACTTGTTTTCACAACAAATTTCAAGAATCAACCAAAATTTTCCCAAAACTCTTTCCATTTCCAATTTTTCTATCATTACGACCAAACTTACCATGAATCTTATATTTTCCACCCATTTAGCTGGTCAAAACAACTAGGATTAAAGGAGGGAAGGTTAAAGGACCACAATCTAGCACAATACTCGAAGATTTCACCGAAATCTCGCCAAAACTCAAACTTTCAGCACTTGGGGCATGAAATCCAAAAATTAGAGGAGATTCAAGAATCTAGATCTTACCTTGGTTCTTGAAGCTTTCCATCATGATGGTGGTCCACCGATGACAGGAAAAGCACAACCTATCAGAGAGGAAACCAAGATTTGGGAGGCTTTGATGTTTGGAGCTTTAAGGCATAATGAAAGAAGAAGGAGAAGAGAGAAAAGAAAGAAGTCAAAAGAATAGGATAAGATGAGAATAAGAGATGTAATTTGTTTGAGTGTGGGGGGTTATTTTCAGAATTTGCAACTTGGTTCCTCATTTGTCATTTCTTTTACAAAACAAGAAGGGCTTAAGTGAAATTTTAGGTATTTTCCAATCCATTACCAAGCAAATTATTTTCTCTTTAAAATATTTCCCCACACTTAGCAACTTTCATCTCAGCACTCCCTTTTCTTACCCAATGCCACTATTTTCCGGAATTCACAATTTTGCCCCAAAACTTTAAATTCTTTCACATAGGCCCTTCCTTTTATTATTCAACTACAACCAAATTTCTCTAACTCATCACAAATATCCTATAGATAATTTCCAATATTTTAAATATCATATTCATGCATATTTATAAGCAATAAATTTGATCATATCCATCCATTTTCCTCTTAAGTAAGTTAAAAATTTTCCTACATTTTTTCACGTCTATACTGATATCTCTCCAATAATAACACCTGAAAACCAGGGATGTTAGAACATCCAAAATCATGTTTGCAAATCAACATCCAAACATCATAGTCTGTCCTAAACCACGTTTGTCCAACTGTCTTCCAAATATAAATTTCGTTTACCCAAACTTGGATTTTTCCAAAATTGTGTGGGGGCAGGAAGGAACAGAAATCAATAGAGAAATAGAGGGCATATAAGCACGTCAAGATGGAGAAAATGGTAGAAAGTACAAACATGTTAAAGCAATTATGCAATTTATAGCTTTTTTGTTTTTGGTGAAATAGAAATTGATTAAATTAAAGGATTAGATGACAATTGTCTAGATTTTATAGCTTTTATGTTGTGTAATGATAGATGCTGACAGACACCTATAGCTATTTGCTTCATTGTCATTGAATTTGAGCCATCACAACAAAATTTGATCATATGATATTAATATCTTGTTTAGCTTTTTAGGGTATTGCTTGTGGAGAAATCAATATCAATACCCTACTTTAGGACATTGTGTAAAACCTCTTTAATTTCCATTACTAACAACGTTTGTATTTGGAATTCTGAAACATACTTAGTTTCTATTTGGAAGCATGTCCCGGTTCCAAAATCCACGTTTACTGTTGCACGAAACGTGGTTTGTAGGATTTGAGGCTGTTTGGGAGATTCTACATGCAACCCACAATTTTGTCTAACTTAGTTTCATACTCTGTAAACTATGTTATCTTCACAGCAACTCTTTGTAGCTTCTTCAACAAAAGTAACGTGGTTGGTGGACTCTTTCAATGGAAATTCAATTTTTTACCCTTGCCCATCCATGTGTATATGCAAACCTATTTGCCTTGACCTTGCTTGTGTCTTTAGTGTGTGTTAAAAAAAATTGGTTGATTTTTTCTTTTGCCTTCAAAAAAATGATCCTGTATGCTGTGTGGGCCTTCTAGTTACCTGAGATCATGGTGTGCTAGCTTCTCTTTTCCATGACCATCTCCATCATTTTTTGTCCATTTGTGGCCATTTCTTGTCATACAAGTATGCATTATGGATACTCTGGTTGCCTCTGTTTTGTAGTGTGTTCAGTGGTGTATATGTGCAAGCCTTGAATGGTGGTTGTGTGTGTTTGTTGTGGTTGAAAGCTGCCAAGAATGTGCTGACTGCAACGATTGGCATGGAAAAGGGCTCTCCGGTAGCCCCAAATGGTGGGGAATATCTAGTCATAGAACTGGGTTGTTGATATGAAGCATTTTTTATATACTTTTTAGTCCCTATCTTAGTCGTATTGCTATTTCAATATTGCCAACTCTCCTATTTTATTATATTTTGAATTTATTGGGTGTAAATTAATTATAGAATTAATATGATTCAAATTCATAATTTTATCCCAATTAATTCATGTGCTTAATTTCATATCTAATTATTTGAGAGAAAAATTGCTGGCATGGACATTTTGCTTACTTGGAGGCCACCTGGATATGCTGACTGGGTATTGAATGGTTGACTAGGGCTGACTGGATTTCTGGCCCCCATTGTTCTCCACTTTACAACAAAAGGGAATGCAATTTCTGCTTTGACAACATGGGCCTTCTGCAGCAATCAATGGTAGACAGAAACAGCAAAAGAATGGAGTAACTTGTCTGCTGCTGTTGCCACTTTTCTGCTGCTATTGCCACTTTTCTGCTGTTGTCTTGCTGCCCACATTATGGAAGAAGCATCCAAGGAGGCATCCAAGGAGGCATCTAGAGTAGAATATTCCAAGGCATTGAGGGCATCAGTTTTAAAAATCAGAGGACACTTTTATTTTCTGCTACTTAGGAATTTCGTAGCTCTCTTTCCCTCTCTATTTTCTCTTCTGTCATTTGCTGTTGTGCTCTCATGGAGGGCTAAGTCTTCATTGTAATCAGTCACTGGACCACTGGGATGTTGTAGCTTGAACTAAGAATGCAAGCTAAGTGTTTTATTCTCCATTTTCATCTCATTTCGTTTCTGTTTTGCTGTTATGTTTATGTTACTGTCAGATTCTAATTAAAGCTTGAGAAGTAACATAAACTGACTTTTATATATAAGATATAACCTTGCTTGACTGATTAGGAAAGTGAGAGAGGCGAAATGACTAGTTAGATGATTTATTTAACTTAGTTTGGTTGAGATTTTCTACTGAATGCACCTGGTTATAGTAGAGAGATGTTCTTGACTGTAATCAGTAGCATTAAATTCTAGATGTTATTCTAGAACCATTTTCATAAAGAACCAAACAATGGAATGAGAACAAAACTGAATCAATGAGTTAGGTAATGATAGTTGCACTCCCATGAATCCTAGTGGCTGATTACATAGTCTCTTTACTGTCAACACCTTGCAAATTTTGCTGCTTCTGCTGTTATAATTATTTGGTTGCTGTTCTGTTTTATTTTTATTACTACTGCCAACAACCCCCCCTCCGGTTTATGTATTTTTCATTAGTGTTTGGGTGTTTAGAACGATTAATTAGTGTTAGAAGTGAGGCTCCTTGAGTGAATATAACTTGGGGATCACTATACTGCAGATTGCCACGAATTCAATTCTGAGCGATTCGGCATCGTAGTGGCGTGAACCAAAATTTTGGCGCCGTTGCCGGGGAGCCAATTCATTTCTAAGTGTTAATTAGTTGTTCTATTGTGTTCTTGTTTGATTTTAAGTGGTTTGGTATTGTTGGAAGTGATTACAAATTCTTCAAGTCAATTTTTCAAGTTTCCTAATTATATTTCAGCCACTATTCATCAGCTAAAAAAACTAAATCGGATTGACTTGAAAAATTGGTAGTCCACTAAACACGACCGTTTCGGGCATAGCTCCTCACGACACCGCCCTATCTCGGCCAAATTCCAACGTTTAGACCACTTTTTCCATTTTACAATGATTTTAACCATTTTTCTAATTAATTGTGATTTTTGGTTTGATTTTTGTAGATCTTATTTTTGAGTTCTGTTTGTTGATTTTGTGCCTCCAATTGGTGAAGGATTTTTCCAAGAAAAATCAGATTTTTCTAGGATACTTCATTTTTGGTCATTTTCCTTGGTTGGAGCCTTGTGTGCTTATTTTGCTGTTTTTGTTCTTTTTGTTGTTTTCTTGTGATTTCTGCCCTTCCTAGTGTATGAGAAGGTCTCATAATGTGGACTTACCACCTTTTGATTCGGAAATAGATAGGACCTTCCATAGGCTAGTGAGAAGTAATAGCATTAGGACTAGTATAGTTTCTGAAATTCTTGCTGAAATTGTTGAGTTTGCTGTCAATAGTGTAGAAGTTGAATCAGATTCCGAATCTGATATTGTGTTGGGGTCTACTGATTCTGAGTCAGCTGGGACAACTGGGATGGATATCCAAAATGCACAAGTGCCTCAAAATAGGCAAGAACAATCAATTAAAGAGTTGATTGCACCTGATGTGCATTATCAACCATTGTGCATAAATTATCCAGAGTTGGATGCTAATTTTGAACTAAAATCTAGTCTAATCCATTTGTTGCCTAAGTTTCATGGTCTTGCAGGAGAAGATCCGCATAAGCACTTGAAGGAGTTTCACGTTGTCTGTTCTACTATGAGACCACATGGAGTTGGAGAAGAACAGATCAAATTGATAGCCTTTCCCTTCTCTTTGGATGGGGCAGCCAAGGATTGGCTTTACTACTTGCCCACTGCCTTAATTACAAGATGGGATGAACTGAAGAAGATGTTCCTAGAAAAATTCTTTCCAGCCTCAAGAATAGCAGCAATCAGGAAAGACATCAGTGGGATTAGACAAGCAAGTGGTGAATCATTACATGAGTACTAGGAAAAATTTAAGAAGCTGTGTTCAAAATGTCCCAACCATCAAATTTTAGAGCAGCTTCTCATCCAGTATTTCTATGAGGGATTATTGCCTATGGATAGATACATAGTTGATGCAGCTGCTGGTGGGGCATTGGTGGATAAGACTCCTGCTGCAGCAAATGAATTGTTGGCCAAGATGGCCCAAAATGCTCAGCAATTTGGCACCAGATTGAGTGACCCAACAGTTACTGTCAATGAAGTGAGGACACCTCCCATGGAGCAACAAAGGATAGAAAATAAATTGGAAGAGTTAGCTTCAATGGTGAGACAATTGGCATTAAATCAGAGAACACAACAACAAGCCCTTCCTCCTTCAGTCTGTAGTATTTGTTCCCTGAATACCCACTATACTGATCAGTGCCCTCAGCTGCAAGAGACCCCAACTGAGTCATGTGCTGGTATATTCCCTAGTAGACCCATGCAGCCACAATAACAGAGATATGACCCATATTCCTCCACCTACAATCCTAGGTGGCATGATCATCCAGATTTCAAGTATGGGAATACCTCCAACCCCCCTTACCAGCCACCCCATGTAAGATACAATCAACCTGAACCTAACCATACACCTCCTCCAGCACCCAAGAAACCTGAGCCTAGTCTTGAGGATCTAATGAAGCAACTGACTGCCAATACTCTTCAGTTCCAGCAGAGAACAGAGACCAATATATAGAATTTGCAGACTAAGATTGGTCAGTTAGTCACAACAGTCAATGAGTTGAAAAGTCAAGGTTCAGGGAGTTTGCCATCCCAACCAGTGATCAACCCAAGAGGCAATGTGAGTGCCATCATCTTGAGGAGTGGCAAGCAAGTAGACAGTCCAGCTTCCGAATCTGAACCAGAAAAATCAAATGTCCAGCAAAGTGTTCTTTCATTTTCAACCAGTGAGCAAAATAAAAAGGATGAAGAAGTGGTTCAGAAAATTCCTCTTCCTTTCCCCAATAGGCAGACTCAATCAAGGAAAGCTTCTGAATCTGACATGGCTAAAGAGACCACGGAGACCTTCAGAAAAATAGAGGTTAATATCCCACTTTTGGAAGCCATTAAGCAAATCCCCAAGTGTGCCAAGTTCCTCAAAGAGTTGTGCACTCACAAGAGGCGTTTAAGGGGTAATGAGAGAGTCAATTTGGGGAGAAATGTGTCTGCACTCATCCAACCACCTATGCCACCCAAGTGCAAAGACCCTGAAACTTTCACAATACCATGCACAATAGGCAACATAGAGTTCTCCAATGCTATGCTGGATTTGGGAGCCTCAATCAATGTTATGCCCAAATCAGTATACTCAAGCCTCAAGATTGGTGTTCTTTCACCAACTGGAGTGATTGTCCAACTTGCCAATAGGAGCACAGCACATCCAGCAGGAGTTCTAGAAGATGTCCTGGTAAGAGTTAAAGATCTCATTTTTCCTGCTGATTTTTATGTGCTTGATATGGAAAATGATAATACTCCTGGCCATGCACCATTAATACTTGGTAGACCTTTTTTGAAAACTGCAAAAACCATTATTAATGTGCATGAAGGGACTTTGTCAATGGAGTTTGCTGGCAACAAAATTGATTTTAACATTTTAGATTCCATGAAACATCCTATGGAAAATCATTCCAATGTGCATGTGGTTAACTTTTTGGATTACTTAGTTGATGAAGCATGTGATGATTTCTAAACTGAATTAATTTCTGATTTTCCTGAATTTTCTGATTTGGTAGATGCCTTTGAATGCAATTGTGCTGGTTCTTAATTCTGTCATGCTTGCACTGAAATTGAAAATTCTCTAATTGCTGACAATTCTGAATTGCATTATAATTTACATAATGGTTTGGATTTTGATGTGCATTCTGATTCTGCAATTTTCTCTAGCTTAGACTTAGATTCTGTTTCTGTTTTAGGTAGTTGGAGGTGTAGTGATTTCAACTGTAATGTTGTACATTCTTCATCTCTTTCCTCTTATGCTGCTAACCCTTCCTCCTCTTTAGCCAAGGATTCTGTCTTTGAGCAATCTGAATTTGTAGGTGCCTCCTTGGATGTGACTCCACAAAAATTGATTCCATCCTCCATCCAACCACCTGCATTAGAGTTGAAGGCTTTACCAGAAAACCTCAAGTATGCCTTCCTAGAAGTAGGAGACCAGCTTCCAGTGATTGTAGCCAACAATCTAGAGCCTGATCAAGAACAAAAATTGATAAGTTTGCTGAAAAAGAACAAGAAGGCAATTGGGTGGACTCTAGCAGACATTCCTGGGATTAGTCCTTCTGTGTGCATGCATCGCATTCTTCTTGAAGAAGAAACTAAACCAGTCAGGCAGCCCCAAAGACGACTTAACCCCATGATTCTTGATGTGGTCAAGAAGGAGGTAAGTAAGCTCCTCCAAGCTGGCATTATTTATCCTATCTCTGATAGTAAGTGGGTGAATCCGGTACAAGTAGTGCCAAAGAAAACTGGGGTAACTGTTATAGAAAATGAAAATAATGAGCTAGTACCCACTAAAGTGCAAAATAGTTGACATGTTTGCATTGATTATAGGAAGTTGAACCAAACAACTAGAAAATATCATTTTCCTCTTTCTTTTATTGATCAAATGCTTGAAAGACTTGCTGGAAAGTCTCACTACTGTTTTCTTGATGGTTTCTCTGGATATTTTCAAATTCACATTGCACCCGAAGATCAGGAGAAGACTACCTTCACTTGTCCCTTTGGTACTTTTGCATATAAACGCATGCCTTTTGGTCTCTGCAATGCACCTGGCACTTTTCAAAGATGCATGATAAGTATATTTTCTGACTTGTTAGAAGATTGCATGGAAGTGTTCATGGATGATTTTTCTGTTTATGGAGACTCATTTGATGCATGCTTGAAAAATTTGGAGAGAGTACTTGATAGATGCATAGAAAAGAATTTGGTTTTGAATTATGAGAAATGTCATTTCATGGTAGAGTAAGGGATAGTCCTAGGCCATATAGTGTCATCACATGGCATAGAAGTAGATAAAGCTAAAGTTGATGTTATATCTTCTTTACCTTACCCCGTTTCTGTGCAGGAAGTTCGCTCTTTTCTTGGCCATGCAGGATTTTATAGAAGATTCATCAAGGACTTCAGTAAGATCGCTCTACCCCTATCTAAACTCCTCCAAAAAGAAATTGATTTCATTTTTAATGATGCTTGCAGGTCAGCTTTTGATGAGTTGAAGAAGCAACTTACCTCCCCTCCTATCATCCAACCTCCACGGTGGGAGCTTCCCTTTGAGCTCATATGTGATGCCTCAAATTTTGCTGTGGGAGCAGTACTTTCGCAAAGAGTAGAGAGGAAGTTGCATGTCATAGCCTATGCGTCCCACACCCTTGATTCAGGTCAATCAAATTACACAACCACGGAGAAGGAGTTTTTAGCAATTGTTTTTACTTTAGAAAAATTTAGATCATATTTGCTTGCCTCTAAAGTAATTGTGTTTTCTGACCATGCAGCGCTGAAATATTTGTTGAAGAAACCAGATGCAAAGCCAAGATTGCTTAGATGGATGCTACTCCTCCAAGAATTTGATGTGGAAATCAAGGATAAGAGTGGAGCAGAGAATGTAGTAGCCGATCATTTAAGTAGGCTTTTGGAGCCTCCTTTGGAGCATCTTCCTATTAGAGATAACTTCCCGGATGAGTGTTTTTCCATTTTGCATGGTATTAGTGAGCCTTGGTATGCTGATTTAGTGAATTATCTTGTTGCATTTGAATTGCCTGCATACAAAAATAAACATCAGTTGAACAAATTAAGAAGCGAGGCTAGGTACTATGTGTGGGATGACCCTTATTTATGGAAGATTTGTAGTGACCAAATTGTTAGGAGATGTGTTCCAAATCATGAATTTGCATCTGTGCTGAATTTTTGTCATACTCTTGCATGTGGTGGACATTTTGGTCCCCAAAGAACAGCTAGAAAAGTGTTAGATTCTGGTTTATATTGGCCTACTTTGTTTAGGGATGCCTATGATTTTTGCAAGAACTGTTCTAGGTGTCAAAGAACTGGAAATGTGTCTAGAAGAAATGAAATGCCTCAACAACCTCTCCTCTTTTGTGATATCTTTGATGTTTGGGGTATAGATTTCATGGGTCCTTTTCCTATTTCTTTTGGCTTTATGTATATCTTGGTTGCTGTGGATTATGTGTCGAAGTGGGTGGAGGCAAAAGCCACTCGAACTGATGATTCTATTATTGTTGTAGACTTTCTTCGTTCACATATTTTCTGCAGATTCGGTATCCCGAAGGCCATAATCAGTGATCAAGGATCACACTTTTGCAATAGAAACATGCAAGGGCTATTAAAGAAATATAGAGTGGTGCACAAAACCTCTCCACCTTACCACCCCCAAACCAATGGGCAAGCAGAAGTCTCCAACTGAGAGATAAAGCAAATATTAGAGAAAACTGTGCAACCCAACAGAAAAGATTGGAGTAAGAGGCTTGACGATGCACTTTGGGCCTATAGAACTGCTTTCAAGACTCCCATCGGCATGTCTCCATACTGCTTGGTATTTGGTAAAGCATGTCACTTGCCGGTTGAGATTGCACACAAGGCATATTGGGCCGTTAAACAATGCAATATGGACATGACCCTAGCCGGTAAAGAAAGAAAGTTGTAACTTCAAGAACTGGAAGAATTAAGGCTAGCAGCTTATGAGAATGCGCGCATCTATAAAGAGAGGAACAAAGCTTTACATGATCAGAAAATTGAGAAAAAAGAATTCCAAGTAGGAGACAAAGTCCTTCTCTATAATTCTCGCCTCAAGCTAATGCCCGGTAAGCTTCGCTCTAGATGGGTTGGCCCTTTTGTTATTACTAATGTCTTTCCTTTTGGTGCAGTAGAAATTCAAAATGAGGCCACCAACAAGTAGTTCATGGTAAATGGGCAAAGGTTGAAGAAGTTCTACGAGGGCTTCAAAGAAGAAACTGTAGAGGAAATCCAACTCTACAATGTTCCGGCTCCATGATAAGGCTGTACTCTTTCCCTCCTTTTTAATTTATGTCCTCTTCATTTTATTTGATATTTGGTAATAATTTGCATTGAGGACAATGCAATGTTTAAGTGTGGGGGGGAGAGAATTTAATTGGAGCTGATTTTCAAAAAAAAAAAAATTTCTACTGTCTCCTCTGTTTTCTCTATTTCTGTCCAGAATTTTTAAGCTGTCTTGCATGAATTTTCTGTACTGATTGGCTACGAATTTTTCTAGTTTCTTTACATGTTTTTAAAGCTTTATATGTCTTCTAGTTGTAGAATTTTATTTGGTGTCTTTCACATTTGTTTTGGTGTAGTTTTGTGTCAATAAAGCTGAGTCGTCAGAATTTCTGCAGTGCAGAATTTTGCTGCTCTGCTCTGTCCGAATTTGATACTCTATTTTTAAAAACTTGATTAAGTTTTTGTGTGAAAGCATGCATGGTGAAATAGCTTAAGTTGTGAATTGACTTAGCATGAAAAGAATTCAGTCTTCTTTTTCTAAGTAACTCAAGTAAAATGGCAATGACGTTGTTTTTAATGAATTTTTAGTAATAGTCTTTAAACCGTGAGAATTTGAGCCTTCACTACAAAATAATATTCTTTCTTGCTGTGTGTATTCCCTATCAAGATTTTTACTCCAGAATTTGTCTTGAATCTTTGTTAAGGCTACATTACATGTACATGCTTGGAAATGATTTAGGCATTTGTTTCTTGTAACCATTCTAGCCAAATAGCCATCCTATGTGTTGTTTCCATTGTGTGCCACTTTGTACCTTACTTCCACCTTTCTTTCTTGTGTTTTCTAGCTCTCTCCCACTTTAAAACAAATCATTTCTTTTCCCTAAACTTAAGATTTGAAGAGCTTTAGAAACCTCTTTCTTTTGAAAATAGATTGAATTGAGCATGTGCAAAAAGAAGGATTTGTGGGCTGTTTTGAATTTCAGTTTTGCTACACAAAAAAAAATTGGCAACTCTTCAAAAAAAAAAAACAAAAGAGCAAGAAGGAGAAAAGAAAAGTAGCATTGTTGTGCCCATATTTCAAAGTTCAATCTCTTGTAACCTTATTGATTGATGCTCTTCGTTTCTTTAAGTTCTTGTTAAACTTTGTTTTGTGTATTTCTTTCTACCTCCTAATCATTCCTTCACCCAACCTTACACCCTTCCAAAGTCCTAATAATTCAAGCATGTATGTGATTCAAGTAGTGGAGATTTAGATTCTTGACAAGCTTATGGTAGTGAATTCTGTAATAAGTTGAATTTCGAGTGATTTACCCTAGACACTTGAGAGAATAGAGAGTAAACACATTCCTGGTAAGGAGACTAATTACTTGAATTCATTCGTATCAAATTAAATTGTCATAATGCTTGGAATCTTAGAAATTTAAGAATAATTTTCTTCAAGTGCTAAATCTTTTCAAAATTTTAACTATTCCATTCTAGCATGCTTTCCACGCTTTTCATTTGGAGTCTTTTGGTGTTCTGAATATTATTTTGCCCAGGAGTGCAAACGGCTAAGTGTGGGGGATTTGATATGAAGCATTTTTTATATACTTTTTAGTCCCTATCTTAGTCGTATTGCTATTTCAATATTGTCAACTCTCCTATTTTATTATATTTTGAATTTATTGGGTGTAAATTAATTATAGAATTAATATGATTCAAATTCATAATTTTATCCCAATTAATTCATGTGCTTAATTTCAGATCTAATTATTTGAGAGAAAAATTGCTGGCATGGACGTTTTGCTTACTTGGAGGCCACCTGGACATGCTGACTGGGCATTGAATGGTTGACTAGGGCTGACTGGATTTCTGGCCCTCACTGTTCTCTACTTTTCAGCAGAGGGGAATGCAATTTCTGCTTTGACAGCATGGGCCTCTTACAACAATCAATGGTAGACAGAAACAACAAAGGAATGGAGTAACTTGTCTGCTGTTGTTGCCACTTTTTTGCTGTTGTCTTGCTGCCCACATCATGGAAGAAGCATCCAAGGAGGCATCTAGGGTAGAATATTCCAAGGCATTGAGGGCATCAGTTTTAAAAATCAGAGGACACTTTTATTTTCTGTAACTCAGGAATTTCGTAGCTCTCTTTCCCTCTCTATTTTCTCTTCTGTCATTTGTTGTTTTGCTCTCATGGAGGCTAAGTCTTCATTGTAATCAGTCACTGGACCACTGGGATGTTGTAGCTTGAACTAAGAATGCAAGCTAAGTGTTTTATTCTCCATTTTCATCTCATTTCATTTCTGTTTTGCTGTTATGTTTATGTTACTGTCAGATTCTGATTAGAGCTTGAGAAGTAACATAAACTGACTTATATATATAAGATATAACCTTGCTTGACTGATTAGGAAAGTGAGGGAGGCGAAATGACTAGTTAGATGATCTATTTAACTTGGTTTGGTTGAGATTTTTCACTGAATGCACCTGGTTATAGTAGAGAGATGTTCTTGACTGTAATCAGTAGCATTAAATTCTAGATGTTATTCTAGAACCATTTTCATAAAGAACCAAACAATGGAATGAGAACAAAACTGAATCAATGAGTTAGGTAATGATAGTTGCACTCCCATGAATCCTAGTAGTTGATTACATAGTCTATTTACTGTCAACACCTTGCAAATTTTGCTGCTGCTGCTGTTATAGTTATTTGGTTGCTATTCTGTTTTATTTTTATTAGTACTGCCAACAACCCCCCCTCCGGTTTATGTATTTTTCATTAGTGTTTGGGTGTTTAGAACGATTAATTAGTGTTAGAAGTGAGGCTCCTTGAGTGAATACGACTTGGGGATCACTATACTGCAAATTGCCACGAATTCAATTCTGGGCAATTCTGCATCGTAGTGGCGTGAACCAGTTGTATGACCTGCGAATTGCTCATTCAGGTGAAGAAAACCGCCCACGATGAAGGCAGCTTCAATTTTTTTTTTGGCAGGGCTGGTGTCACGTCCCAAAATCTGAGCACGTGACCGGCACGGAAAGTGAATTTTATTTCACCTCCGTAAGCCTAACTTTCTCTTAAGCATCATACCATTCTTTTTCATGCAACCAAACCGAGTTCTCTATACACACTACAGTCATTCACATTACATCACTGAATGAACCTACCCGATTACAGAGGTTTCTAGATTTATACAACTTAGAATAAAACTTAACTATTATACCTTTATCCTGAACAAATGAAAAGGTAATCATGGGCTAAAGATCCATAATTCCTTGTACAGATATTTACCTTCAGCTGTCAACTCTGAAAAAAATGTTAATAAGAGGGGTATGAGCAAACCACGTGCCCAGTGAGCAGACAACACAACACTATGACAAAAAAATATCATGCATCATAATGATAACATGCAGCAATCATACGTAATCAATCATAATATAATATAATATAATTTATAATACTTCACAACAATATCCAAGTAAATCAAATATATTTCAACATAATTCAAATAATTCACAACAGCAAATAGTGAAATTAATTTCACACATTTCCTGTACCAACCGGGTCGTCCAGGATACCTCTGGATCATTGCCCGCGGCCCCCACCGCATCCACCCTTATGGCTCCTTTTATATTCTCCACCCTTATAGCTTCACATAGATTTTTCCATGGGGTGCACCACCATGCCTTTCCTTTCTAGTCAAACACAATCACAATCACATCTAAGAGCATCCTCAATCATAATCATGAGCCACATACACAATTCAGTCATTTACAATTCAAGTCACAACATAATCAATATTGTTCCAGCAACATAGCATGTATACAACATAACCCATAATATAGATCAATTATTCAACAATAACATACTTCAACTATCCGCATATGGATGAACTCAATAATCAAAGTATAACACATTTCAACTCAGTTTACATGCCAATCACAATCCATCATATAACCTCCATTCATGAAGAAATAAGAATCACCAGGCAAGTTCCACAATTGTTTATGTCTCATCGTCCCCTTCAAGCACAATATAATTTAAACACATAAATATATATATATATATATATATATATATATATATATTTATGTCATCATCCTCTTCAAACTTGCATATACAACATATTTTCACTATGACGCATAAAGTCCATAACAAAGATATTTAATCATAGCAAGTATTAACTCACTCACCTGGATTTCACGCTCTTGGAACTCCCACCTTGCACCTTGACCATTCCTATTGTAACCAGATAAAAACCATCAGGGTTACGAAATAGAGAAATTCCTTACCACTACTCCCGACCTTCATCCACTTCTCAAATCATAACTCCTAATTGATAATGAATATCCAAATGAAACTTATACCATTGGAAACTAGACTTAAAGAGCTTTCCAACGATATAAAGTTTGCCCAAAACGGAGTTCGGATGAAGAAGTTATGGCCTATTGAAAATAAACTAAGGTTTCCCGGCACACCTGGCGCCTGGGCGCCAACCCATGCCTGGCGCCTGGGTGCCAATCCTTTCTTCTCCACACCTAACCTTGGCGCCTAGGCGCCACGATCGCGACCCTTCGCGATTTCTCTCGGATTTGGCCCAAATCTGGCCAAATCTTCACCGTTTTCCATAATTTCTTCCATGGGATCTCACCCTTAATGTCTAAGGAGCATTTAGACACCAAAAGCACCAATTTTAATCGAGAAACGAAGCCGGAATCTCGATTTTACCTCAAACACTCTTAAAACTAAAAAATAGGGAAAAACTTAAGAAATATAAATTTCTACCTCAATTCCTTGCTTTCCCTACGTTGCTTGGCTCCTAGAGGCTCGCCCCGTAGCCTGAGATCCGCCCTTCAAAGTTCGGTTGTGGAGTTGGAGTGTAGAGAGAGAAAGTAGAGAGAAGAAAGAGAGAAAGAGAGGAGAGAAGGTGAAGAGAGAGAGAGGAAAGGAGAAAATGAGGAAAAAGAGGTGAGGCCACCTATATACTCGCCCGGGGTGAAATTATCACTTGCTCTCCAATTGACCCTCAGTCAAGACAAGCAAAAGTAAATTCATAAAATCTCACCTCAGGTGTTTCTAAATCCTAGGTGCCCCACAGATTTCCTTATTTCACTTTAGTCCTTCTTAATGTCTCAAACTCCACTTTAACCTCGAATCCATCATCCTTTAGGTACCGGACTCATAACGCATTCCTATAAGCTCATTCTTCTTCTCGGGTTCCTATTTGGTCATTTCTCAAAATTCCTCTATACTTTCTTTTCCTTTCACATTAGTCCTTGAGAATTTGTAAAAATTTCTCAAATTAAAATTCTGAAATTTCTATTCCCAAATTTCCTTCACTAATTCAAAAAGAACAGTTTTCATGTAATTAAATTTTTCAATAAACTTCAAATAGATTTTAAATATTCATATAAATTCTTGGGATATTACAGTTGGAGTTAGGCTGAGTTAAGCTGATAGTTTTTTTGCCTGATAATGGCCCATTGTTTTTTTTTATTAGGTTTTTTTTGGCTATATATGGTATAATTAATTAAGTATGCTAATTTGACACAAATTTTAATTAAGTAAGCTAATCATGATTAACCCTATTAATCTAATTACCCCAAACACAATTAATTTATCAGAATAAACATAATTAATCTACTGACCTAATTAATATAAATATTTTAAGAAACAAAGAATAACTTATATTAATATTTTTTTTGAACAAACTAATTGATAATTGATACTAATATATTGTGTTAGGAAAAAAATGTCAAATTTTGATTTAATAGATATATAGTTTAATTTGAGTAATCTTATTATTAGAAGAAACATATATAATTTAACAAAATTTTATTAGAGTACATGAATGGTTCATGATTTGTTTTAGTTTTATTTGAGAAATTAAGTATACTATGGAAGGCTTGTTTTTTATTTATTATGTGGTAGCATTGTAAAATTAAGTATATTGTTGAAGCCTTGTTTTTAATTGATGTTATCATATGCATTAGTAGTCATTAGCTATGCAACTTGTCATAGTTCTTAATTAGTATTTCATACTCATTAAAAATGAGTGCAAAGGTCTCTTGGAATCAAAGATCAATAGAGTAATTTATCAAATCTTGCTTAAACCAAGTTAATAAAGGAGAACGCAATGGCACAATACTGACGAAGACTAGGTGGAAAATGTTGTAACTGAATTCAACAAGGATAGTGGTAAGAACTATGATAGAACCCAGCTGAAAAATAACTGGGATAGTATCAGGAACACTGTGGTTACCCCGGACGAATGGTAGGGGAAAAAGATTTCAGTATGATTGATACCATAACTTATCTATAGATCATGTACACTTTATTTTGTTTGCTGAGATAATATATTTTGGGATTGTACAGGAAAATTCTCAATGTGCAAAATTTAAGTACAAAGGGCTTGCTTTTGCATACCAACTAACCATACTTTATAAGGATGTGGTGGCCAATGGTCAATATGCTTGGGCACCCACATATGGGACACTTCCAGTTAGCCTGAATGACGATGATGTCTATCGTCCAACATGAGATAGCATACCAGTAGACATGGAAGAAGGAAGTGGGGATAGTGAGGAGGACTTAGTGGTTGCGAGAACTTCCACCACACCACCTAGCCAAAGAAGTGGTGAAAAAAGAAAAAAGGGCTGGTAGAGATAAAGTGAAAGGAAAAAGCAAAACATTTAATACTAGACAGTTAGTTGCAACTATGAGCTCAATAGCTAATACTTATTACTCACGTACCAGTTCCATGGATAAGCCACATGCTTGACCAAGTGTGCCATTTGTAGAGGAATTAGTGGAAGTCCTTTAAAACATGGATGAGGGTACAAGCAACCCTAATTTTTATAGCCATTGTTGCAATTTACTAGTACATGAGAAAGGGAGGGAGTTGTTTGCAACATATATGGGGAAGCCATACTTGTTACTTAGTTGGCTTTGAGTTATAGTTCAATATCCTTCAGACCACTACAAAAATTGAACTTTATGATTCTTAGTTTTTGAACTATTGTATCAACCTTATCTTTATTATTTCTAGTTTTATCTGAAATATTGTATCAACCTTATCTTTATTATTCCTAGTTTAATTTAAGCTATTGTATCAACTTTATCAACTATAATGTGATGTTTTTATTACTATTATTTGCTTTTAATTTGCATTATAGATATATAGGTGTGAATGGATCCTCGAAACGTACAACAAAATTCGAAAATAAACGACGATGAGGATCAAATCATGATTACAACCGCAATGGTTGCTATATACTATCAATTATATATGTGCAAAGAACCACGTAGAATAAATGAATAGTCTTAACTTTCATGGGTAGTAGACATATTACAAGGACATCCAATTCATTGCCATGAGATGTTCGGCATGGAAAAAAATGTTTTCCACCAGCTATGTCATGAATTAATGGAGTCCTAATTAGAAGGGTTTACATGAGTAGGAGTTCAAGATATGGTTGCTATGTTCTTGTACATGGCGGGCCATGGGGTAGGAAATAAAGTCTTACAAGAAAGGTTCTAACACTCAAGAGAAACCATTAGTAGACAAATTCATGCAGTGTTGGTTGGTTTATTGAAGCTTTCTTTCAATTACATGAGGCCCTAGGATCATTCATTTCATGATATTTCTTCCAAAATACGAAATGACCAATGGTATTAGCCCTATTTCAAGGATGCCATCAGAGCAATTGATGGAACTCATATCCCATGCGTAGTTAGTGCAAGTGACCAACCGAGGTTTATTGGAAGAAAAGGATATCTCATGCAAAATGTATTAGTTGTATGTGATTGGGACATGTGTTTCACATTTGTATTACCTAGTTGGGAAGGCACAACTCATGATGCTCGAGTATTCGAGGAGGCTATCACCACTCCTGCCATGAACTTTCTGCATCCATCTCCAGGTATATTTTTGCTTCATGTTTAGTTAATTTTAGTATTCTTTCAAGCTTATTTGTCTTATCTCTTTAATGATTATCTGTTATAATTTCTAGGTAAATATTATTTGGTGGATTCAGGTTATTCAACACCAGTTGGATATATCAATCTCTACAAGTATAAACGTTATCATCTTCCTAATTTCAGACATTTGGCTAGATTTGCTAACTACAACGAGGTATTCAATTATTACCACTCCAATTTAAGAACTACTATTGAAAGAACTTTCGGGGTATGGAAGAATAGATTCATAATCTTGCGCAGAATGCCTAAATTCAAAATGGAAATACAAGTTCAATTGATGGTTGTAACGATGAAATTACATAATTTCATAAGAAGACATGTTGATACAGACGTTGATCTTAATTGTTTAGACAGTGAAGATATCGTTGAAAAAGATAGTGAAAATCATGTTGGAGCCTCAAATTCTTTCACTAGTCTAACATATTTGCCTGAAATGGACCATATTTGAGACACTATTCGGGATCAAATGGTGAAGCATATGCAAAATAATTAATAGTCATTTGTAGAATTAACTATTTTCTTAATTATGAGAATGAATCTCTTAATTTATTTTTATGTAATTAAGTTCTTTTTTCTTTTGTTTATTTTCCTAATTTTTTATATAGCGTTGAAAATCGTAGTTTAATTTAATTAGCCAAATTAATGAGAAGCTTGTTTTCATTAATTTTAATTGACACAAAATTAAGTTAATAGAGAAGAAAAAAATTGTATTGAAATTTTGTTATAGATAAATTAATTTAATAGAGAAGAAAAATGTTTTGAAATTTAATTAAAGATCTTTAATTTATTGTGAGAAATTAGTGATTAATTTAATTTTTAATTAGTAATTACAAAATAAAAAATTTATTAATTAATAATAAGTCATTAGTGATTAATTTTTAATATTAGACAAATAAACAAAAAAATTAATTTTCTTTTAAATAAATGACAATAAATAATAATGGTATATTAAAAAATTAAATAAAAAATTCGTACCCTTTCTGGTAATTATACATCTTGAAATCACGTTTGTAAATCAACATCCAAACATCCTGCTCTGCCCCAAACCAAATTTCACCGCCTCAAACTATATTCGCCCAAATATCTTCTAAACATAAATCACATTCATCCAAACATAGTTTTTCTCCAATCACGTTCAATCAAACTTAGTTTGTGAAACTATGTTTCTCCTACTGGGTTCCCGAACACATACTTAATATTCTAGCCGACTAATGTTTCATATATTTGTATATAGTCCAAATGTAACTTCAACCTTACACATTGTTTAGTTCAAAGGAGGAGAGGGGAGAAAAAGGGAAGGGAAATAAAATTTTTTTTATTTGGTTTATTTTGAGGGGAAGAGAAACGAGGAAAAATAAGCTTTTCTTTATTTGGTTTGCAAGAAGAAGGGAGGGAAAATAAAATAAAATGGCTATTATAGGCCTTTAATTTTAGACAAATATGCAGCAAAATAAAGTAAGCTATGAAATTGTTTTTAAACAAATAAACAAAGATGTTAATAAGCCATGAAATAATAGAAAGAAAATAATAATAACAATAATAATAAACTTTTTATATATTATCATATGATATCAGAATAATAATAAAAAATTATATATTATTATATGACATGAATATAAGCTTCATCTTAAAAAAAAAAGAGATAAAAGAAAAAATACAGCCCAGAATGAAGTTACAATTTTTTTTTAATTCGATTAATGGCTCTTGATCTGGTCTTTAGAAATTGTATATTTCTTTTTTCTATAATTCATCATTAGATAATTAATTTTTTGTTTAAATATACTTGAAGTCCTGATAGTTTCATTGAAAAATGATTTTAGTCCTTATAATTTAAAATTAATGAATTTAGTCTCTATAGTTTTTAAAATCATAAAATAGGTCCTCAGGGTTAGTTTTTAGTTAGCCAACTGTTCATCAATGCTAATTGAGATGCTAGTGTCAATATTAAAATTCATGTCAGCACTAACTGTGTACCACTTATGATGACATATACTAGCCATGTGGACTCCAAAAAAAGTTTTAATTTATTCACTTAGGTCCTTGGTCAAGAATTTCCTTTTGTCCAATTTTTAATATAAACTCATCTTATACTTCGTCTAAGTCCCTATTTAATAATATATTTTTTCTCTGTCAAAATTCCCCTACAAACTTTTCAATTTGTTCACTTCAGTCCCTATTCTTCACTTCATACTTTTTTCTCACAGTTTGATCCTCCAAAGCAGTCTATAATTTCATTTTTAGTCATGATATGATTTACTATCATTTCCACCCAAAAAAATACAAGAAATGAATTAAAATTTAAGTTTCAAAGCTTACTATTTATTCACTTAGGTCCTTACTCAAAATTTTTCTTTTGTCCAAATTTTGATATAAACTCATCTTCTACTTTATCTGGATCCCTCGTTTAAGAATATATTTTTTCTTTGTCAAAATCTTCCCCTAAAAACTTTTCAATTTGTTCACTTTAGTCCTTATTCTTCACTTTCATGCTTTTTCTCACAGTTTGGTCCTCCAAATTAGTCTATAATTTCATTTATAGTCATAATATGATTTAATATATCATTTCATCCAAAAACAATACAATACAATAAATGAATTAAAATTCAAGTTTCAAAACTTATCTTTTATTCACTTAGGTCTTTAATAAAAATTTTCCTTTTGTCCAATTTTTGATATAAACTCATATTTTACTTCATCTAGGTCACTAGTTTAAAAATATATATTTTCTTTGTCAAAATATCCCTTACAAACTTTTCAATTTGTTCACTTTAGTCTCTATTCTTCACTTTCATTATTTTTTTTTTCTCATGATTTGGTCCTCTAAATCATATCATGACTAAAAATTAAACTATGGACTAATTTGGAGGACCAAACCGTGAGAAAAAAGTATGAAAGTGAAGAACAAGGACTAAAGTGTGTAGGGGATATTTTGACAAAGAAAAAAATATATTCTTAAAATAGGAACTTAAATGAAGTAAAAGACGAGTTTATAATAAAAATTGGACAAAAGAAAAATTTTGACCAATGACCTATGAATAAAATATAAGTTTTGAAACTTAAATTTTTATTACTTTCTTGTATTGTTTTTGGGTATAATTGATAGATTAAATCAAATTATTACTAAAAATGAAATTATGGACTGATTTGGAGGACTAAACCGTGAGAAAAATCTATGAAAGTGAAGAACAAGGACTAAAGTGAACAAACTTAAAAGTTTGTAGGGGATATTTTGACAAAGAAAAAATATATATTCTTAAAATAGGGACTTAGATGAAGTAGAAGATGAGTTTATATCAAAAATTGGACAAAAGAAAAATTTTGACCAAGGACATATGTGAATAAAATGTAAGCTTTGAAACTTAAATTTTAATTAATTTCTTGTATTGTTTTTGGGTAGAAATAATAGATTAAATCATATCATTACTAAAAATGAAATTATGGACTGATTTCGAGGACCAAACCATGAGGAAAAAGCATGAAAGTGAAAAAACATGTACTAAAGTGAACAAACTTAAAAGTTTGTAGGGGATATTTTGACAAAAAAATATTCTTAAATTAGGGATCTAGACAAAGTAGAATACGAGTTTATATAAAAAAAATTAGATAAAAAGAAAATTTTGACCAAAGACCTAAGTGAATAAAAGGTAAGCTTTGAAACTTGAATTTTAATTCATTTCTTATATTGTTTTTTGGTAGAAATGATAGATTAAATCATATCATGAATAAAAATAAAATTATGGATTGATTTGGAGAACCAAACCCTTAGAAAAAAGCATAAAATGAAGAACAAAGAGTAAAGTGAACAAACTGAAAAGTTTGTAACAAATGATTTTGACAAATAAAATATATTTTCTTAAACTAGAGACCTAAATCAAGTAAAAGATGAGTTTATATCAAAAATTGGACAAAAGAAAAATTTTGACCAAGGACCTAAGTGAATAAATTGAAACTTTGATTTTAGGGAGTCCACGTTGCTAGTTTACGTCAACATAAGTGGTACATAGTCAGTGCTAACATAGATTTTAATACTAACATCAGCATCCTAGTTAGCATTTACTAATAGTTGACTAACTAAAAACTAACCCCAGACACCTATTTCATAGTTTTGAAAACTACAATGACTAAAATCATTGTTTTCAAACTATAAGGACTAAAATGATTTTTCAATGAAACTATAGGGACTCCAAGTATATTTAAACCTTAATTTTTTAAAATCACTTTTTATAAGCAAAAAGGGAAACTCACAAAATTGCTAATACGAAAGAGAGGGAATTGCGCAAGGAAGGAATGATAGGGATTATGTTTACAGGGTAATTTTGATATTAGGAAAAATTATTGAGGACACTTCCATCTTTTTACATGGTTACAATTTTTGTCTCATTCAAATCCTCCCATTTTCGAAGGGAAAGAAAATGAGAGGGAGTGAGATTTTTCACTTCTATTTTCCTCCCACCCCCTCTAACTTATTGAAGCAAACAACGTCATTTTAAAAAAATCTCTCCCATCCCCTCCTTTTCCCTCCGTTCCCCTCTAACCAAACACTACCTTAATGAGAGGTTATTTTAACTTTCAAGCTAAAAGGATTTTAATTGATCTAAGCATCTCTAATGGTAAACCTCACTTGAGTTACTTATTTTGGGTTCCACAATACTACATCATCACTTTTGGCTTTTTTTCTACTCAAATGGTACAACTCTAAAGAACTCACAAATGAGTCCCACAAGTAACTTTCCATTACTTTAAGGGTTCAGATTCTCTGCTTAGAGTTATCATGCTTGTATTTTTAGCAACGATTTTAACTGTTGCTAAAACTTTCAACAACAGTTTAACTATTGTTAAATTGTTACTAAAAATTTTAGCAACAGTTAAAACCGTCTCTAAAAATATAAGCATGTGTATGCTTGTTTTTAATATAAGCAGAGAATTCGCATATATTACTTTAATATTTATTATTATCCACTAACATTTATTGTGAGTTGATTATTTTATTATTATTATTATTTTGTATAAGAATCAATTCTTATATAAGAATCGTTCTTACATGTGATAGCTAGCATGGCGAACTCCCATGGTAAACCTCAATAAGAATCGATTCTTAGATTTATGAACTCTTTAAAAACCCTCATTGAAGATATTGTTGACCCTAAGGCTATATGTCATAAGTTTTGATGATGACAAATGTATTTAAATAGTAGCATTGATATATATAAAGATTAATTATCATATATATGCTACAAGTACTTAAGCATGATTATGTTATTTAATATGTATGTTGCATATATTGAATCATGCTATTAAACTAACCATTGGATTTGAAAGTAAGATATATTTTATAGGTTGGTTCAAAACAAGAAGAGTGAGCATTGTATTGAAGAACAAGGAAAAGCAATATCATGCTTCACTCAAGGAAAACAACATGCAAGGATGAAGCTCCAAGAAATGAAGAATTAGAAGATTTGAAGTCTTGGAAGCTTGGATGCATCAAGATAGCCTATGTGTTTACATTAGGTATATTTTATATAGGCTAGTATACTTGTGCAACTCAATGATTTAGATTTGCATACATTGGCTCAATTATTTTGAACAAAAAGATAGTGAGATATGAAATTTTACAAAAGTTAGTTTTTGACCTTTGGTCACTCTTTATATCATATCTCATAAACGAAAAATCATTTTTTCAAGTATCTTAATCTCATTTGATATTAGACTCAAAGATCTTTCCAAAGGTATATTATTTATTGAAAACGGAGTCCAAATGAGAAATATATGACTATTTAAAATATAGTTTGAAAAATTGAAAGTTGATTATTCTGTTCTGACCTATAGTCAGTATTTTGATTATATCTTTTAAAAGAAAAATAATTTTTGAGTAAAACTTGGCTCATTTGAAACTAGACTCCAAGAGCTTTCCAACGGTATATTATTTGTTTAAAACGGAGTTCAAATGAGGGAGTTATGAATTTTTAAAGAAAGCTCAAAATCTGGACTGCACTATAAGTGCTGTAACGGCTATATAACGGCTAGTTTTGTAAAATCTTATATATATGACCTTAGATACACGATTTTGAGCAAGAACAAAGTCCTACAATGTGATATTAACTTCTTCTATCATCTTTGAGAGAAAGGAAAGCATTCTTGAGCCAAATCTTGCATATTCTCTATCATTAGAGTTATTAGAGCTTCATTTGTTTTCATCTACTCTTTAGAGAGAGTTTCTTTGTATTGTTGATTTTGATCAACACATATATTATTCTGAGTTGAGGTTCGCAAGTACCGGTGTTGGAAGAACTTGCTTTGGGTTGAGGAGGAGCCCGGATTCATAAATTCTCCATTGTGGTTTCGCAAATACCCGGATCGAATTTGCATGGTTGTAGTGGTTTGCAAGTACCTGGATTAAACTTGCAATTATAGTGGAAATACTCAAGTGGTCTCTTGAGGACTGGATGTAGGCTTGGATTAGCCGAATCAGTATAAATCTCCGAGTTTGCTTTCTCTATCCCTTACTCTTTAATTTGTGCATATTGATATCTATTCTTTAATTCCTTGATCTTTATAATTATTTATCTTGACAGCACATTGATTTTCTGTATTGTATTTATTATCCTAAGCATTGTACTTTTACAGAAAATCATTTTAACTTCCAATTAATTCTTGTGAAAAATTTATAAAACCCAATTCACCCCCCTCTTGGGTTCCAACCATTACTTTCAGATATAGTCAGCTTTAATTTTGTTTTACAAACTTATAAAATATCTTGGTATCCTTATAATTTTTAATTTTATCCAAGTTGTTAATAAAGTTAGTTAATTCATCAAACATCTAGTTATTATATAAAAGATATAAATAGGAATAATTGCCATAATATCTTACTTATTAAACTCAAAATAATCTTATTAGTTGATATATATTTATATATATATATATATATATATATATACAAACACACTAATAAACATAATCACCAAAATAAATTTGATTTAATTTATGATTTTCAATACAAAATATATAAAGTTGAACTAAAATTTTAAGAAACGCATTTTTTTAATGAGTTATATTTTCAATAAAAAAAATTAACGTTATTTCTTATGATATTTGTCATATTTTGGTCTTATAGATTATTTGTGTATATTTTTAAAATAGATAAATGAAATCTATATGGTTTGAGAAATTTATTATCCCATAATCTTTTATTCATTTACGATCAACGAAGGGTTCCGAACTTTTCTTTTTGCCATTTCCTGCAAAATTTCTGAAGAGGCTTGTGCATCTTCAAATAACACTGTTCTTTTGCGAATATTTGCATTAAATGATTAATTCGAATCTCAAGAAAAATCTGGACCCAAATTACAACTTTTTGACCCTCGGCTCTTACATTTTGGTTTAATTTTTAGATATGTCTCTCTTCTTTTTTTTTACACACATGGAGCCCATTTTTATTGTGCATGATCTGAGCTGTCGCATATGTCACTTCTGTCAAAGACGATAGAAGGCGACGTATAGCATGCATTAAGTCATCCTTGTCAGGTGCTGACGTATGAGTAACAATTCCCAGGGGCAACATAGAGCTAGTAATCAAGGAACCTAATAACGCAGAGGCACGTGTCCGCCTCATATTATTTTTTATAGTTTTTACTTAATCTCTTTGTATTTCTATTTTTGTTGTATTTGGAAAGAATACTTTTTACAATTTCTCATCTCCTAACGTATCTACTATTCATATTTATTGAGGTATGTAATTTTTTTCATCTTTTTTATTAGTTATTAATTTTAAATAATTTTTTTACAATATGTTGATCTAATTTTTTTTATTATTGTTATATTTAGAAAAAATTCAGATGTGTTTGATTTAATTAATTTATAATTTTAATTTGTTTTGGTTGTAGCTATTAATTTTAAATAAGTATTTTTGTAATAATTAATTTAGGTGATTTGCATTTTTTTTATTTTTTTTTAGTTTAAGATTTTTGGATATGAAATATCTTTCTCTTTTTTACTTGTTACATACTTTTATAAATTATAGTAATACTTTTTATATAAAATTTTAAGCTTTGTAAATAATTAATTTTGAATATTATGTTATTTATTATTGATACATTTAGATAAAATTTTAGATGTTTTTAATTTAGGAAATTTGTAATTTTAGTTTTTTTATATGTAATTTCTTTCAATTTTTTTACTTGTTACATACTTCCTCAAATTTTAGTAATGTTTTTTACATAAAAAAGTTGTAGGTGTTATTAACTTTAAATAAATATTTTTATAACAATTAGGTTATTTTATATAGAATTTTAGATTTGTTGGATTCAGGTAATTTTTAAGTTTAGTTTGTTTTAGTTTATTTTTAAAATATGTAAGTTCTTTCTTTTTTTACTTGTTATATACTTTTGTGTAAATTGTAGTAATGTCGTTTTATATAAAATATTTAGGTGTTATTAATTTGAAAAAAAATTATTTCTTGCATAATTAGGTCATTTTTTAATTATTAATTTTAAAGAATTATTTTTTGTAATAATTAATTTAGGTGATTTGTAGTTTTTGTTATTTTTTTTAGTTTAGGATTTTTGGATATGAATTATTTTTTTTTACTTGTTACATTTTATAAATTATAGTAATACTTTTATATAAAATTTTAGATGTTTTAAATTTAGGAAATTTGTAATTTTATTTTTTTAATTAGAGGTGTGATTAATTTTAAATACTTATTTTTAGAACAATTAGGTATATTTATATAGAATATTAGATGTGTTTAATTTTCATCAAATGATTTAAAAAATTATTTTTTTTCATAACGTTGCCATTTTTTAATTATGTTAATTTTTAAAATGTTAATTTATTTTATTCTTAGTTCTTAGATTAATTTTTTTTCCATTTTTTTACTATTAATTTTAGTTTATTACAATTAACTTTTGTTAATTTTGATATTTTATATTAATATTTATATCTAATTATTATTATTTTTAAATTATAGTGAGTAAAATGGCCCAAAAGTTAATTATCCTGGTCCTCCGTATTTGGGCATGGGATTGATGTAGCGATCAAGTTGGAGTCCAACTACCTATGGTCTTGGGAAATTGATAATGAAACACATATGTAGTCTCTGTTGTACCTCATAATCATCCAGAAGTCATAATTCTTCTTCTGATAAGCCCTCACTCTCCAATTACAGCCTTCCCCAAACCTCACACACTTCACCTCTACGTATTTCTTAGAAGACTTCTCCACCTTGTAGTTGTTGTGCTTCTTGATGGAGTACATTTTCAACATCACCATTAGTGAATTCTTGTCTAGAAATAATAAAATAATTGCAAGGTCTGAATTATCATCCCTAGTGTGGGCTTCCATAACGTCTGGAATTCTGGCTCATCTATTGGGGTTATATTTGTTTGCATCAAATAAAAGGGTAGAACATAGTAAGTGATAGGCTAAGCTAGTTGAACATCGGCATCTTTACCCATTAAGTCTTGTATGCTTGCTCTAAACTCTGGTTGGTCAGCATCGTCATCCTCAATGTCTTCGATGTCATTTACATCCATGTCATCCATAATATCACATAGTGGGTCAGGTGGTAGAATGTCCGTGTCATCCTCTATGAGCTAAATTTGCAGAATTATGGACGAACATGAGATTAACACATGATACTGAGTAGAGGGTCCAACGTCCTCATTTCCTATAGCCAGCTCATTTAAATCAGGAATGTCAGAATTTAATTGGACTTCTGTTTCAATTTCTACATAAATTTTCACTATTGCCAACATTCTCACCAACTGTAGGTGACAATCAATCATCACTTCTACACCATCATTATCGTTTAGCTATAACTCCCCGAACATATGCAACGTCGTTTGTTCAAAATATCTATATACTAACTGCAATATCTTTTCATGTTGTCCTAACCTCAATTTTTGGTGGATTAATTGTCTCAAAACATCTAAATAAATGTTGCGCCTAATTTACTATTGAAATTGTCACTCAATATCATTCCGTTTGAGTAAACACAAAACAGAAGTGCCCCAATTCGACTCATCATATGTTTTCTAAAAAAGGTAATTAACACACCACATAAGAAATTCTAAATATTAACAATGATAAATTTTTAAATCAATGTAAATTAATATGTAACTAAGAAAATAAAACTTGAGTAATTATTAATTACTGTTTACAACTAAATTCAAATGTAGTAACTATATCTAAAATTTGTTCTCTTTGATGCGATTGATTAGTTCATAATAACAAAACAAATTCCACATTCATCATATTTTTACATTAATTAACATAAAAATAAGAAATAAGAAAAAATAAGAAAAATTATAATAAAATTATAATAAAAATAATTAACATTAAGAAAATTGTAATAATTAACAAAAAAATTACATTAACTGATTATGTAATAGATAATTAATAATTAACTAAATTATAATAACTTAGAAATAATTAAGTGAGACAAATAACTAAATCATAATAAAATTACTTGATAAAGTGGAACATTAATTATTGATTATGTAAGAAATAATAAAATTATAATAACATAAAAATAATTAAATTATAATTGTTAAGAAAATCACCTTATTTGTATGTGATTGGAGGAAACAAGAGATTAAAATGAAATTGAGAAAAATGAAGTTATTGGAATAGAGTAGTAGTGAAAGGAAAAAAATGAGTAGTAAAAGTTTTACAGAGAGATAAGGTATTTATAGAGTGTTTCCATGACACTTAACGATCGAATGCTAGTTACTGGATATGAGTTGCCATTCTAGAGTGTGACAGAGGCTTGACTGTGAGTCGTCGTTGTATTGGGTGAGTCACGTCAACACAGTGTTTATGTCCTACATTGAGAATTTAAATTTTGCGTGGGTCGACTTTTGCAAAGGCGACTAACAGCTCCAAGTAAGTCACTCTTCTCCCTGTATCAATGATTGGATTAGTTTTTTTTTCGAACATCAAACTATAAGTATTACCAAATTTTAACACTAAAAATTCGGATTTAAAATCTCTAATTCAATTAAGTTAATTCTTTACTAATTAACCTACACATTCTTAAAACTATAATACCAACTCTAAAACAATATTATTTAATAGAAAGATGGGTCAATATTTAATAAAAAGATAGGTCTCCTCTTCTGACTAATGGGCATACCGGCTGGCTACTCCTAATAGAAAGGCAGCTTTGTGTCAATTTCTACTCTTGGGTCTCCTCTCCTACTAGGATACTGCCATTCCCAAACTATCGTCACTTGTCTAAAACACTTGAATCAAACCTAAATCATCCCTCTGCTTTCCAAAATATGCAAGAAACCATCGTCCTCTTCGCTCCCCCTGTTATTGGCCACATCGTCTCCATGGTGGAGCTCGCCAAGCTCCTCCTCCTCCACCGCGGCCACTCCTTCTCCATCACCATCCTCCTCACCACTGGCTTCCTTGACCACCCTTCCATCGATTCCTACATCCACCGCATCTCCCTCTCCCACCCCTCCATCTCCTTCCGCCGCTTCCCTCCTGTCGCCGTCCCGCCCGCCCCACCTCGCAGTCACGCTGCCACCTGCTTCGAATTGATTCGCCTCAGCGCCCCCAACGTCGCTTCTGCACTAAACGACATCTCACAGACCTCCTGTGTTCGAGCTCTGGTAATCGATCTGTTCTGCACATCTGCACTCAGCATCGGTTCTTCTATGGGGATCCCTGTTTTCTACTTCTTCACCTCCGGAGCCTCTGTTCTCTCTGCTTTCTCCTATTTCCCCAGGATTCACGAACAAACCAGTAAGAGCTTCAAGGATCTCACGATCGATCTTCACTTCCCAGGAAGCCCCCCGCTTAAGTCCTACCACATGATGGAACCCACGCTTGATCGAGACGATCCAGCGTACTGGGACATGTTATATTTCTGTACCCATCTTCCCAGATCGAACGGCATCATTGTTAACACCTTCGAAGAGCTTGAACCTATAGGGGTTAACGCAATCAAAGAGGGAATTTGCTTTCCGGACCCAAATCATGCACCCCCTGTTTTCTACATCGGCCCTCTGATTGCAGAGCCAAATGATCGAACTGAAGAAGTAACAAACGGTGGTTCTGAGAACTGTTTGTCGTGGCTCCAGAAGCAACCAAGCAGAAGTGTACTCTACTTGTGTTTCGGAAGCAGGGGATCGTTCTCGGTGGCGCAATTGAAGGAGATCGCTAATGGGTTGGAAAAAAGTGGGCAGAGATTCTTGTGGGTGGTGAAGAGGCCACTGATTGATGAAAAAACGAAGCAGGCATCCGACACGACGGAGGAATTTGACTTGGAATCGATACTGCCAAGTGGGTTCTTGCAGAGAACGAAAAACAGGGGAATGGTGGTGAGGTCGTGGGCCCCACAAGTGGAAGCACTGACCAGCGAGTCGGTAGGTGGGTTCGTGACTCACTGCGGGTGGAACTCGGTGCTGGAGGCAGTGGTCGCCGGAGTACCGATGATCGCGTGGCCGCTCTACGCGGAGCAGCACCTGAACAGGAATGCTCTGGTTCACGACATGAAGATGGCGATAGGGTTGGAGCACAGAGAGGAAGATGGGTTCGTGAGTGGGGATGAATTCGAGAAGAAAGTGAGAGAATTAATGGTGTCAGAGAAAGGAAAAGAGATGAGGGAAAGATGCTGGAAGATGAAGGAGATGGCCCTGAATGCCGGAGAATCATTTGGCTCGTCCAGTAAAGCACTCAATGACTTGGTTGATAAGTGGAAAAATGTTCACTGAAATCTGAATTAACACTTCTAGTTATTTGCTTCGACTAATATGTGTTTAGTTAGTGGGTTTACTTTGTGTCAGGCAAATTTGCCTGACGACAAGCAAAATCTAGGTTTTGGGGGTTGTAATTTGCTAAAATATTAATTCAAACAAGTAAAAGTAAGTATTGTTCCCTTCTCCTTGTCCTATTTTGCTATCTTTTAGCATTTGTTAGTCATATTTTTAATCTTTATCTTTTTATCTTGCTTCTTTTAATTTTTTATTTTAAAATCTCTATTCCGTCGTCTTTTTAAGAAATCTGGATGATTTCCTTTTGTAAACAAGTTTTTGGATTAATGCAAGTTCAAGAAATGAGGAAATTTTGCTGCTGCCAAGACTTCATGCCCAGGCGCCAGGTCCCATACTCTCGGGTTGGTTAACGCCTAGGCACCAGACTGGGCACCCCAAGGCGCCAGCACCTAAATTCTTTGTCCAAATTCTTAAGGTGGCGCCCAGGGTGGCAGACCCTGAAGTTTCTACTAGTTTACAATGTGGTACCTATGCGCTAGCCATGGCGCCCAGCAACTGATAAGCACATGATAGAGGTTATTTAAGGAGAAAATGAAGAGAAAAATCAATCCTTTCGCTAGAGAAGAAAGGGGGTCTATTAGGGCACATTGGAGCACGGGAACTTTTTCTATATTGAGTTTGAAGCTTCTTTCTCATTCTCCTTCCTCTTGTATCATGTTGTATTGTGAATTTGTCATGTTTTTCTTGTCTTTCTTTATATGTAACTAAATCTTACTACAAGAAAAATGTCATACATCCACGATAAAAATCCATCACTAAAAGGCATAAAGCCGTCGGTATAACCCTAAGCGACCTATACCTATAGTAAAAAATTTCGTCACTTTTGCTCATCATTACCCACAGATTTTGTACTGTCGGTGTAACATATACCCACAGTTTTGTTAAACTGTCAGAACATATATGGACCATTTACCTACGGATATTTTGCTATCACTATAGGTTGTAGTGACAGATATGTTAGTGTCACTATATTTTGTAGTGGTAGGATTTTTGGTGGCTTAAAGACCTATAATGATGAATTTTTGGTATAAGTATTTCAGTAAAGAAAACCATTAGAGCAAGTTCTGACTTTTTTAAGGGTTCAAAATAACTTAGTGGTGCAATCAAAAAATGTAGTGACAGATATGCTGTCTCTAAAAGTGACTGTGAGTATATGACAATTTTCTTGTAGTGTCTTTAGGGTTTAGGGGATTGATGTAAATTGACTTCCTATGAAGTTTTGTTATTGAATACTTTAATATAAATGTAATTCTGATTCTTGGAGTAGATTTTACTGTTATTACTGCTTTTGGATGCTTAGTTACTATTCAATGAAATTAGGGTTTATATTTATGCTAGGAATATCTTGATATAAACATGTCTTTGTAATTTCTATTGCAAATCGCGTTAATCTAAGTATAGATAATCTTATTTGCGTGATTCTTACAAGTTCCTAAGCTTCACATCCGAACCAAATAATTTGACTAAGGTATTAGCTAATTATTTGAGTGAGGAAGATTTACCTCTCCAAGGAATTGGATCCAAATAAATTCGTGAACGTAATCACCATTAAAAATAATTTACAATTATATTTAAGTATTCTCTAACCACTCAAAGATTAGTTTGTTTATGAATTAATCAGATTATGAATCAAGTGAAATCAATCCCCTATATATGCTATTTTATTGTGTAATTCTTCGTTACCTTAGTTAACTTCCTTTGCTCTTTAATTTAATTTACTTCCAGTTAAATTTAATCTCGATTCACTCAACCCAATCATCTTGTCCAAATATAACTTAAGTTAGTGAAATTAATAGTTGTTGAAAGTCAATCCTTGAGGATGATACTTTTACTCTCACTTTATTACTAGTTGCGATCCGATACACTTGTTGAAAAAAATCGCATCAACAACCTTGTAATATTCAAAAAAAAAAAGGCAAGAAAGATAACTATTATAAAAAGCTGCTTATTTGTTTAATATTATATACTTTTTATTATTTTCAAGAACTTTTTTTTTCTGTTAATATTATTAAGAATCTAAAAATTTATTAAACTTTAATTAATTTAATTGAAATCAAAACAACATCAAAAATATAAAATTTTCGTAATATTAATTTTCTCAATGTTGCATTGGTTTTTCAAAATCCATTAATGCTGCTTAATGCTCATGTTGTATTCATTGCAGTAGATTTTTTGCAAGTGTTGGCCATGTGTGTGACCACTAGCTAATTGGTAAACCAACTATTTTTTTTTTTCTGGTTTTGATCTAGACTGATCAGTCAAGTCAACCAGAAACTCAAAAATTCAGTGAGTAACCTGGTTTGAGTTGCTTGAAATCTAGGTGATCAGGGTAATCCAATGACCTAGTTAACCCATAACCCGATTTATTTTTTTAAAAATATTTTACTTTTTTTTGGCTTAAATTAATAGTGTGAGAGTGAGAACAAAATAGCTTTTGGGAGAAGTAGAATCCATGACACCATTATTATAGAACATAAAATGCTATTATTTTATACAAATCATATTATTTTGTATAAAATAATTTCAAATCATTAAATGGTGACAAAAAAATTTGTAATTTCGTATTATATTAAAAAATAAAAATCAAATATTTAAAAATAAATTATTTTTATTTTATTTCTATATTTATTAATTTAATTATAATTAACTTCAAATTTATTAAATATGAGATTTGTGTGTTAAATTAATTTAGGATATATTTTTTAGAATTCTTTGATTATGAAATAAACATATAAATTATATGTTTTACTTGTTTTAATATTTATTTGTCAACATATATAGATATATATAATTTTTCATTTATCATCTCAATTCAGTAATTGACTCGATGATTCGTTAGTTGGCCAGTAATTTGGTAACCCAACCTTCTCTCCATATCAATGACTGGACTGGTTCTTTTTTTTTTTTTAGTAAACAACCATTCGGTGCCCAACTAATTTAGATTTGAACTAGATAAAATTACAATAGGCTACAAAACTCTTCATACTAAGTTTTAATTATTTAAGTCCACAATTCTGTAATTCTAGATTTTACCTTAGCATCTAGATATATTAATTCAAGGCCAGGGATGTAATATCTCAAATTTTATCTTTTATTCTTACATATAAAATCTGAATTAAGAAATTTATCTTTATAACTTTTTTAAAATAAATATTATGGAAGAGGTAACTATGAGTGAGATGATTAGGCTAAATCTTAAAGAAAAAGTTGAATCAGAACTAACCAGTCGACTTCCTATGACAATCAATCGGTCGATAGCAGTAGAATTTAGAGGAATTTTTTGATATTTGCAAGCGGTTAACTGGTAGCAAGGAAGAGGTCAACCAGTTACTCTCTAGGACAAAAAAAATTTCAAGATAAAGAGCTAGCGGTCGACTGGCTAGTCATAGAGTTGCAATGTGAGGCAATGGAAAACTAAAAATCTTATGTGGAAAATTACCAAAATAGCCTTGGAACATATAGAAATGGATTAGAAACGAATTGAAGAAGAATTTTGTGGAATTGTTACTTAAACAAGCTAAGAGAGAGAAAAACACATTTTTCAGAGCAAGAAAAAGAGAGAGAAAGATATTTTGGTGGAAAACTTAGGCAAGAATACATCAAGTAAGTTGTCTAGCCTAAATCTTCCATTTAATCTACTTGAGAAGTGAAGAAATCTAACAAAATAATGGAATTCAGCTCAACTGGGAAGAAAGAGAAGTAGTGAGCTAAAATTCTAAGAGCTTAGAAGAGAAAGATAGAAATAGATCAGAAGTTTCAACTTTAAAGAGAAACAAATGTAGCTAGTTTTTCATAAAAATATCTTTCTTGTGTTATTGAAGTATTTTTTGCAATATATGAAGTTTAAATGTTATATGTTGAATTGTCCATGAATTTATGCTTAAATTTATGTTTGAAGAAAGAAGCTTCATTCCATATGGCAGAATGAAGGATTTTTATGTATGTATTCATGAAAGATGGAAACATAATTACACTAGGCCTACATGAGAGGACAAGTACTAGTGCACTATAATCCTACATGAGAGGATGTCCCACATGAGAGGACATGTTCTAATTCCACATGAGAGAATTAGAAGATAGTGTGTTGTGTTGTACTTTAATTCCACATGAGAGAGTTTGGAGTTATGAGAATGTTTTAAAACATTTTATGAGATGTTCATGGAGGAATTTAACTATGAAGTATTGTTATGCTTTTATGGCTGAAATGACAATTATAAATGTTGTTTTGAAACTTATAATAGCTACTGAGATTATATATCTCATTTGTGGCTAACCATTTCAAGGGTTGAGACCAAGGGATGTGAATGAAATGTGTCCATGATGAAAGTAGAACTTATGACAGTCATTTTGTAGGGGAGCTTTTGTATAATAGTTAAAGTTTTTCTTCAATGTCAAGCTTTGATGTTTGATGTATAAAAGTCTATAGCTGACCTTTCAATATTATATAATGTAAGAACATGTGTATTGTCATATGTATATAAGTATATGAATATAATCTTCCCTTTTTTCTTGGTGAAGAGGAATATATTAAATACGCACAAAGCAGAGAGTTTTAGGACAAGTAAAAAGACACAGGAGCAACATTACAAAACATTCAAACAATACATAGTAGATAAAACAAGAAGCATAGTTGGGAGGACAATCAACTAGCGAGTTGGTCTTCCAAGTAGAGCTTCTACACAAAAGTTGGGGGTGTGTTGTAGGTTCTTGATCCATACTCATTTAGTCTTTCATGTTTAGCCAGCAAATCAGCATAAAGATTCTAGCTTTTTTCTATCTTGATAAGGTTTTTACATTTTCAAGCTTGGACATATGTTAGGAAGAGTATTATATCAAAAATTAAATGATGAGTAATGTTGGTGTTTCAAAAAAAATATAATTTCTGATACTCACCAGTTGATTGGCAATTACAGGCAGTCGATTGGCAAGTACAGAAATTTATAATATAGGACTTACCAGTTGGCTGGTGCCCAATATCAGTCGACTGGCAGGTTCTGAAAACAGAAAAGTTTTGAGACAATAGAAAATCAATCGACTAGCAGGTGGCAAGCATTCAACTGCTTACTCTCTGTCCAAGTTTGAATTTTTTATGTTTAAATTTATAATTTGCTTCCTTAAATTTAATTGTATCTTTTATTAAGAAATTTCAGTAAACTAACTTGTTCCTAAATTATTAAATAAGGATTTTTGGAAATATATCACTTTACTTTTCTAAGGAAAAATCTTAAATTCAATTACAATTTAAATAAAAAACCTAGACATTACAAGGGACCTTTTGATTTGTGAGATATTTGTGTTTATCATCATTATTCATCTTCATCTACATCTAAGTATTTTCTGTGTTTATGGAGGATTTGGTCGCCAAGAAACTCTCCACTTGTGTTTTCGGTTTGCTTTGCAAATATGCATTGTTGTTGAGTTAATCGTTAGCATATTCCTAACTGATTATTATCAATTCAGTAATGGATTGGTCAGTTCTCTATAGTAGGAAGCTATGTAAGTGGAAAGTGTTAAGTTAGTATGCTTACACAGTGAAAATGCTTAGTCTAGTTCAATGAATGTGCTAACTATTTGTTGACTTGGGTTGAGCTTTTCTATCACTTAATGCTTTTTATGAACTCAAAAACTCTTCCGTGAAAGTTTTTCAAGATTTGTTATTTTTGTAAGCACACTAAGTGTTTGTTAATTTTATTCCGATCTATCTTTAAAGAAAAGTTTGATTTGAAAAGCATCTTTGAGTATCAAAACCAATCTATAGTATGATTTGAATAATGTATCTTAATATCCACTACACAAAAAAAAAAAGGATATCAGAGATAGAAATTAGGGACAGAAATTTTCTGTCCTAGTTTCTATTCCTAAATCATCCTAGAATCCATCCTTGATTTGGATTTTGATTGGCAGGAAGTATAAAAATCAGAGACGCATTTTGGGTCAGAAAAATTGTGTCAGTATGATTTTTGTCTCTAATTTTTAATTTAGTATTTTCTTTTAAAATTAAATAATTAGAGATGGATTTCTAAGATGATTCCGCCTCATAATTTTTCTTTGAAACGATCCGCATCACTTTCTGTGTGTGTCTTGAACCCTAGCTCGTCTATTTCTCATTTGTGATTTACATGTGTATGTGTTTGTTTGGTTTAGGGTGTAGGTTTTTTTCTACAATTTTTTCTTCAATTCTCTTGTCTAAATGGTTTGTGTGTTTTTGTTGTCTTCAATTTCTCCTCCAAGTTCCTTTTATGGGGTTTCTGTTTTCACAAGGAAGAATTTTTTAGGCATTTCCTTAGCTTGTGGGAAAAAAACTCTGCAAATTTGGGAGTAATCCTTATCAGAAGGCGTCCAACAACAAGGTCAAAAATTAAAATCCCCCTTTTTGTGCATATTAAATTGCATGTTGACATATTGTTGAAGGGTGCCACGAGTTCTACCTTAAGCTTTTCTTTGATGGGTTGGTCTGTCTTGAATTTGGGTTGGAATTAAATGAATCTATCAACTTAGGTGAGGGGAGTTTTTCTTTCTGGGCATGATTAAAATTTGATTGAAATTTGTGGGAGTGAAATTCAGGTTTTGGGAGTTAAATTTCTGGTTGGAAACTGCCGCTTGAAGAAACTAAATCCAAGTATTTCGATCCTTTTAGCATTTTGATTGATGGGTTGATTTCAGATTCTTTAAAGCATAATTTATGATTTGAAATCTGAAATCTTTGAGTAAATTTTTCACGTTTTATTGCTTAAGTATGGGTTTGTGAGTTGTTAATCTTGTTCTAATGAAAACCCGATGACCAATGGCCGGATTCTGCAAATACTGTTAATGAAGAAACAAATCAGATTTTAGAGAAGAAAGGGAGCTTGAGGTCAATTTGAGTTGAAATTTATTATCTTTTGTCTTTCTTCAATATAATTTTTATCGTGAATCATGAATTTCATGTCTTTGAGAAGAATTCTGAAATATAATGAGTATTTATGAGACATTTTTTCTTTGAATAAACTAGATTTCAAGTTTACATGCACTCAGACTCTCGTTTTTCTCATGAAGAAACTTAGACTAGTAAGATTCTATGAGTTAATTTGTGAGTTTGACAACAATATAGTGGGTGTGTAATTTGAGAATAGATGAAATATCCAAAATGATATATATTAACTAATAAATTGATGTTAAAGTATATAGTATTTTTAAATTTATTTTTAAAATATTTAAAAATAAAGGACTAAGAAGTTACCTATCATTTACTAATTATACAATTTAAAAAAAGAAAATAATGAGAAATTAAATAGCTCCCTGTCTCTTCTTACATCTATAACTATTATTTGCTTATTTACTTTTGGGATCAAGCTATATACAGATGAACATCCACAAATTAATACTTGATAAATTAATTTTTTTCTTAAAATAATTTTTTTTGGGTCCCAACTTGGACTAGTTTACAAAATTAATAATTTTGATAAATTAATAAGGCAATAATTATTAGAAAGACACTTATATAAATATATAGTTCTGTCAATATCATAAATTAATAATTCTCTAAAATTATAAACATAAACATTAAAAAAAAATAAATCTGTTGTTTGTTTTTCCAAGCTGTCCTCCACTATTGTACCAACTTTTGTATGTGTGTTTGTTTGCTTAATGAAGCTGTCCACAATTAGATTTGTAATCATATTTGTTGACTAATCTCCGGAGGTAGATAGAATAATAGAATAATAGAATATTAAAAAAAGAAACCATAGAAGTTGATTTTACTTTCTTCGGTCCCTGTTTGGAACATGTATCGTTATTTTTACTTTCCAATCGTTTCCACGAGACTTTGCTAGCTTTTTGACCATCTATCTTATTTTGGTTTTACCCATTTGTTTTTACATGCAATCTGCTTGCTATGTTTCGCTTTTAGATATGCCTGCTTTAATGTCAAACTTAATAGTCGGTTTATTTTTATATTGTTAGTAATAATTTTTGCTCAAGTATAATAGGTGGCAAGTTTAGTTAGTGGACAACTTCGACGTATTAACTTAGTAATAACTAGTGTTGTAATTTATACGATATACAGATAATTTATAAATTTAAAAATTTTTGTAACTTACAAAATAATAATAATTGAATGACTTAGGTTATTGACAAAATGTTGATCCAGCTTGTTTGCGAATTGTCCCCAGAATGTACATATAATTCTGTTATACCCACAAAAAAAAAATACACACACACACACACATATATATATATACATGTTAAAAAAAAAAAGAGAACACTGATAGAAAGATATAATAAATATATAACAAAATAAAGTAATAAATACAGAAAAATATAATAATCAAAATACAAAAAGAAAAGCAAAAAAAGGACAGCAACAATATTTTGTATCTTCAATCTCAATTTGTATACGTCTGCTCTTGATATCGTTCTTTGAGCTCTCTATAATAGGACCAAATTTATTAACCATCCTAATAACATCTGAAACAAAACAATATTATTCGTATAAAGTTCGAATCAATAACAAATAAAACATAATCTACAAAATATAAGATAAAAACTAACCTACTAAATAGTTCTCATATGCAACATGATTCAAAATATCTGAACAAAACATGAAAATAAATTCACTACAAAAAACAGTGATTTAGTGGCGGATATTTAGTGGCGGTTTTTGAAACCGCCACTAAATGAACAAAAAGTGGCGGTTTTTTTAACCGCCACTATATAGTGGCGCTTTTTTACAACCGCCACTAAATAGTGGCGGTTTTTTATGAACCGCCACTATATAGTGGCGGTTTTGTACGAACCGCCACTCATAGTGGCGCTTTTTTACAACCGCCACTAAATAGTGGCGGTTTTTTATGAACAGCCACTATATAGTGGCATTTTTGTATGAACCGCCACCATATAGTGGCGGTTTTATTCCAACCGCCACTATATAGTGGCTACAGTGTTTAGTTAAACTTTTTTCAAATAGTAATAACTTTTTCATTTGAACTCCGTTTTTAGCAAATTTTATATCGTTGGAAAGCTTTTTGAGTCTAGTTTCTAATAGTATGAATTTCACTTGAAAATGTTTTACCAATTAAGAGGTATGACCAAAGGAGTTGATGAAGGTCGAGATTAGTGGTATGAAATTTCTCTATTTGTAACCCTTACATGTTTTTGCATAATTATTTCATAGGAATTGTTTCTTTGATGCATCTTCTATACCTTTGAAATGTAATGGCGAGCGTAGAATCCAAGTGAGGGATATAACTCTCCTTTGTAAAATATGTATGTATATTTAGTACCCTATCAAGTAGCCAATACTATTATATGTGACTTTGGCATCGCATACTCTACCAAAGATTATAGTGATAATTATTAAGACTTGTTAAATCCCTCAACCCTAAAACCTATACGTATATGCCCCCTTTGTCACAATTGAAAATATGGATAACATAGAAATCAAATTGAAAATTTGATATAAGTTAGAAGGATTAATTTACAATTAGTTAGAAGGATTAATTTAGTGGTATATACATTGTGTGTCTCATATATGTTGCTTTCAAATTTTTTTATTTTTTTCTTCTTATTACCTTTTTCTATTTTATTATTCCCTCCATTATTAAACTGTATATAATTTAATCTCTTATTTAAATATATGTACTAAAATATACATTAAGTAGGGTATCATTTATGTGTGTGTGTGTGTATATATATATATATATATATATGTGTGTGTGTGTTAGAATAAAGAATTAAATTGAATGATTTAAATTTAAACGGTAAATAATTTAATATATGTACTAAAATACACAAACAATATCTTACTATTATTATAACTTCCTAATAAAATTTAGTTTTTGTGATTTTTTTTTCTCTTTCTTGAAAAGGCTTCTATTCCTCAACGTCATCGCTCAATTAAGAGTTGTAAACCATTTGTTATTCCTGAACAATTTGTTTATTAAAAATTGCCAAACAATTTTTTTACGTTAATTTATGTTTCCTATTTTTACCAATTTTTTTACCAATAAAATAACTTTAAAATGAATAAAATTTTCAATTTTTTTAGTAGTACTTTATATAAAATAAAAAATATTTTTAGTTATTTATTTAATTACCTTTGAGATTTGTTTGATTTTGTCCAAAAACATGATTACTATGATGGAATATAAATAAAGTTATTTATTTCATTTCTCTTAATAAATTAAATATTGTAATAAAATATCTGACGAAACACAAAATCACCTAATTTGATTTGCCTTACTTGAGTAGAATTTCATTTTTAAGGAAAAAAATGTTTATACATATTACGGCCATATGTGTCACACGGTGAATAACTATTTATATAATAAATTAATATCAAATTTAATTTAAAAATATTGGACATTAGTTTAAAAGCTAAAACAAAATATATAGAATGATGAAATAATCATCTAGATCCAGATCATCCAATAAAAAAAAATACAACAAGCTAGACATAAATCTTATTTCAATATAAGATTATTTAAAATATTAATCACGATTAAATAGTGCCTAAAAAGATTTTTTTTTTGGGTTAGGGGGTCAAGCCGTAATATAAGATTATTTTCAAAAGCCACATATAGATGCAAATCATGTATTTCAGATTCACTTGATCGTGTTTGAAAAGCAAGTAGAAAAGTTGCCCTTCTCGCGTCTCTGTCGCACTAGCAGATCTGGTCGCCATCCTCGCGTGGTCTCTCGCTGTCGACACTGTCTGTCTTCTCCGTTGCCTCTCCGCTGCAGATCTGGTCTCTCCCGTCTCAGATCTGATATCTTCACCGTCGTAAATCCGTACTCCGTCTCTCCCTTCTCCGTCGAGTGGTCACGGAACTGGTATGTGTATGCTTATGCTTTACAAAATTGATGATAAGAGTAGATTATTGATGATTGCTGCAATCTGGAATCTGGAATCTTTGGTTGTCAATGGGCACATGGGAACTAAATGACAATCTATGGCTGAGTTTTTGGTTGGAAAAAAGGAGGAGATAAAGGATTGATGAACCCCGGCTGAGAAGCGGGAACGAGAGGTGAGGAACAACCACATTTCTTTTTCTTCTTCTTTTTCTTTCTTTCTTCGATTTCTACCCTTGGTCCTGAATTGTATTGTTTAGGCCCTTACACCAGCATCTCCGATGGCCGCATTATCAAATGGGATTAGCGTGAAAAGCGTTGGCTGAATTTTGCAGTCACCTCTCCAAACAGGTATATGAGTTACTAACATACGCACACTATTTTTTTCTGCGTATTTTATCTAAATGGATCAATATAGTATATTATATTATTATTCATTTGGTCCCAAACTTACAATTGATAATTACAATTTATTTTAATTTCATTCTTTTATTTGATAATTATGAAAATCATGAATGCACAACTTGTGAATGTAATCCAATCATGTAAAGTTGATTAGTTTAAAGGAGTTGGTTGGGATGGTGCAATCAAAGGAGGACTCCTACTCTCAACCTCGTGCCCATGGAATGTATAGAAGTGTGTGTTTAGTAGATGAATAAATGAAACACATTATCCTAGCCTAAGAAAGAAAATTTATGAAAATTAATTGAGAAATGACAGGAGGAATAATACGTGTGGGGAAGAGAAATTGCAATTAAGATGAAGAAGGGTGCTGTTTAGGTAAGAACCTTCACCCACAAATTGCAATTGAGCTAAATTTCTCTTCAATGTCTACTTTAATTATGTGGAAATTGTTCTTTTGTTGGATAATTTTCAAATTTGATATAATTCACAGAAAGGGCAAAATTGTGAAGTGAAATTGGGATGGATGGAAGTACTTAAGAAGGTTGATTATAAATTAGAATACCAATTTGTTGCATCCTAAGGTAATTTCCAAGCTCAAATTGAATTATAAGATTTAATTGGAAAAAAAAAAGAAAACTAAAATTAAGGTTGATGTTAAATTAGGAAAGTTGAGATAAAATTAGGGGTTTCAGTATTTAAGAATTTTTTTAAGTTTAATTTCTTCTACAAGGTGAGTAACCTATGTGTGCCAGCAAAATTTCCTTTAAGAGATGAATTTCCTTGAACTAAGAATTATTTTGATTAATCTGCTGTCTCACAAAGTATGTATTATAAGATAATTTCCTGTTCTATGCTTATAGACTTAAGAGAACTTCATTTTTCTCTTGCAAGATTCAATGTGTCCTTGAAAAGTTGTTCTTTGTGATAAATTTCATACTTTGCATTATCTGATCTATGTTAACTCATCTTAAAGTATTACTTTAGCTTAATTTATTATATTTGAGAAAATTTTCTAAAAGGATAGTTTTATATGATAGTTTTCTTACTTGAACTTCCAGAGCATTTTTGATGATTTACTCTCTATGAAATTTGTGATTAATGAGATATACTTTGAAATTAAATGATTATGGTGAATTTCCAAAGTTACTGTCTCTCTTTAAAATTGTTATATAATGGATGCTTTAATCAAAAGCCTTAAGTATGATATAAGCTCCTTTTCCTGAAAAGGCTAATGATGAAAGTACACTTGACATAAAATGGCTTGAACTGTTTTTCCATAGCATGAGTATAGATTCAAGTTTCTTTGAAATGCTTCTTTTTCGCATTATGTTATTATTGTAAGTCTTTCTAGTTTGAAAATGATTCTTGTAAACTTGGAATTATTTAAAGGTTACTTTTTCTGTGATTACTTGTTTTGTATACAAGTATTGTTAGGCTAACTATTGAATGCCATGTTGCAATTGTAGGGTCATGATGTTGCCTTTATGATCTTTTGTGTACTGATACACAAAATTTGCATCCCCAAAAAAATCAATGGAATACTTCAGACAGTGATGGTACTATAGAACTATTATTATTATTATAGGCTTCTGTTATCATAATAGAGACTAGCCGTAATGTAATATTGTAACTTTGTCTGAGAAATTAGTAATCATCCTTTTAAAGAAACAGAGTTCAATGTGATTCAGATGATGTGAATAATTATTTATACCATATTATATTTCTTCACATTTTGATCACTTGTTGAATGGCGCACCTTTCTTCTGTATATCTTCTTTATTGCTTTATGGAACAATAACAATAGATTAAATCCCAACTTTTAGAATCACCAAGAACCCTTTTTTTGTCTTTCTTCTGGAGATTTCGCACATGAGCTTTTTTTTTAATAACATATGGACTAATTATACATATTGAGTATCCTATATAGTTAATCCAAGGGTTATTGTAATTATTTGATAGGACAAAATTAAACTTGCAAGCATTGGCTATTTTAGAATGCTCAAATAATGTAACCTTAATGCTAGAATTATTGACTAAATATACATTCAATAATTTTTTTAAAAAATTCTTTTTTACATTTAGTGGCGGTTTACCTCAAAAACCGCCACTAAGTTATATTTTTTTAAAAAATTTTTGTACATTTAGTGGCGGTTTAAACCGTCACTATGTATAGATTTTAGTGGCGGTTTACTAAAAAATCGCCACTAAATATAGATTTTAGTGGCAGTTCAAACCGCCACTAAATGAAAAAATTTAGTGGCGTTTTAGGATAAACCGCCACTAAATATATTTAGTGGCGTTTTAGGATAAACCGCCACTAAATATATTTAGTGGCGTTTTAGGATAAACCGCCACTAAATATATTTAGTGGCGGTTATTCCCGCGGTTGCTTAAAACCGCCACTAAATTCATTGTGGCGATCAATTTAGTGGCGGTTTGCCAAACCGCCACTAAAATTCTTAGTGGCGGTTAAAACCGCCACTAAATGTAAATTTTAACCGCCACTATGTATTTAATTTTTTGTAGTGATTTTGGAATACTCAAAATATCTTCAGCTAGTCGGACATCATTTGAAAATCGAAACTTAAGCATGAATTAATGCCTCGTTATTTGATATTCATTGTTAGACTTAATTACACTAAACATGAACATTACATAAATATTTCTCTCGATTATTTGATACTTGAACTTATTCATATATGATCTCTCCACACGACTGTGTATACGATCACTTTTAGAAGCCAAAAAATAAACACAAGACTAAAAAATAAAATTAAATTTACCTAAAAATCTTGTAAAATCGTCTTCAGACTAAAAATCTTCTCAGGCATATTGAACGATGAAACTGTCTACAACATCACTACCCGAACCTTAATCCTCCAATCATTCTTTGATACACTAACATCAGCAATGTCGCTAAATTTAGCTATATGTGAAGTACTAGCGAAATGACAACTAATTCTGCAAGAAACATATTCAATGCAAATATAAGAAGAATACAAAACAGTTGAAATGACCCTTTATTTATATAACGTGAATTTTGAAATAGTAAATTGAATATATTAAATGCTAATGATGTAATTATTAATTATTAAATTATTAATAAAATTTAAGATAAAATTTACGAAAATTTACAATTTTAAAAGGGATATTTTGAATTCATTTACATTCAAAATTTTCAAAATCATTTGAATGCAATCTATACAATCAATCACACCAATTTGCATTTAATATTTTGTAATTATTAAATTATTAATAAAATTTACGATGATTCATAGTTTTGAAATGGATTATTTGAATTCATTTGAATGTAAATTTTTCAAATTCATTTGAATGCAATTATAGAATTAATCACACCAATTTGCATTTAATATTTTGTAATTATTAAATTATTAAATTATTAATAAAATTTACGATGATTCATAGTTTTAAAAGGGATGATTTGAATTCATTAGAATGCAAATTTTTCAAATTCATTTGAATGCAATCTATAATTTATTCATTTACATAATTTATTAATTTAATTTTTATTTTAATTTATTAATTTTATTATATGTTATTTAATAACATCCATGTAATTAATGCTTTAGAGTAAAATTGTTTTAATCTATTATATAAATGTAAATTTTTCAAATTCATTTGAATGTAATTATAGAATAAATCACATCAATTTGCATTTGATATATTGTAATTATTTAATTATTAAATTATTACATTATTAATTAAATTTACAACAATTCACAGTTTTTAAAGGGATAATTTGAATTTATTTGAATGTAAATTTTTCAAATTCATTTGAATATATTATATATTCAATCACACAAATTTGCATTTAATATATTATAATCTTCATGGAATTTAAATGAGAGCCTTACAATACATCTCAAAAGGGTTGCTTAGAATGAATTTAATATAGTGTCATTAATAGGAAAAAATTAATTCATTTACATAATTTATTCATTTAATTTTTATTTTAATTTGTTAATTTTATTATATATTATTAAATGACATCTATGTAATTAATGCCTAAGAGTGGAATTGTTTTAGTCTATTATATAAATTTTTATTATAATGTTCATGATTTATTCATAGGTCCAGTTACACACATCTCACACTTGTGCAGTGTTCGACTTTTATTTGCCTGATACTTACCTCTGTATACACAGACATAATCAAGTTATGCTTTAAACTTATCAAATAAGAAAAGAGAAAAAATAAATAGGTGTGTTGTTTTAGCCTTTTGTCTTTGATATAGAAGTAGATGTGTTGGACCATTATTTTTAAATAAAATATATAATTTTGCCAATGAAAGCTAGTTGCTTGGCTGACAAGTAATCGTCTTCAGTAATACAACAAAATAGTATCGATTGTCTAAGTGTCAAAATATTAATCTGGCACAAAAATTTGACAAAAATCAGCAGTTTGACAGAGATGAATTCGACAAAAGAAAGCAAGAGGAATGGACGTCAAACTCATAATAGTTCACAAAGGCATTCGTGTATGTCTGTCAAAATTCAATCGTTGAAAGCAAGCCATTCGACAGGCAAGTTCAAATAAACATCAGCAACAAACAAGTCAAGAGACAAAAGATATTGAATGAAGAGATGTTAATTAGTTGTGTAACTTGGTTGTCGAATGCTGAAGGCAAGATAAATTGTCGAACGAAAGCCATCGAAGACCGTTACTCCCATCATCAAAATTAAGACAGTTCTGTCAAACCATGTAAATTGTCACTTATGTGGGTTTGGGTGGTTGTCGAGCAATGTAAACTATTACTTGCGTGGTAATTAGATAGACAGGCAGTTACTTCCGTCATTTACCTATAAATACTAAGTAGTTTGTTGTAAAAGGAGTTGACAATTCTTGATCAAAATCCTAACATCTCACACGAGTAGATTAAAGGATCAACATCAAAGTATTATTTCCATCTTACATTTCAGTCAATTTAATTACTTTATGCAATTTATTGCACTTTCATTTAACTTCTTGCAATTTAATCACTTTTGTTTAATTTCATGCACTTTATTTTCTATAATTTAAACCTTCTACACTTTAAACTTTCTACAATTTACTTTCTATCATTTACATTCTGTAAATTACTTTCTACAATTTACCTTTTTTGCACTCTATATTCTGCAATCTCCTTTCTGCACTTACTTTCTGCTTTTCACCATTTTCATTTAACTTTTTCTACAAAAAACGTATTTCAGGCCTCACATTCTTTCGTGAAGTTACTTGCATTCGACACATTTTCATAAAAACCAAGATTACTGCATAACTTTTAAAACACATCGCTCTTGATTTTCATTATTTTTGTTGGACTTGGGTTAAACCAAAAAACACTGCTACCAAATTAGCACGCCCGGTGGGACAAGTATGTTAGCAATGTGGCAAGTACACCAGTCGTATAAGTAATAAAGAGTGAGTAAGATATTGTTCCCATGAGGACTAAGTGGCTACCTACTCAAGAAATTTAATCGAATTAATTAGATGAAAACGTTGGATTGAAGATAGCTCTAATCAAGAAACGACAAAGCAAAATCAAATTACAATAAATTTTTATAAAGTTTTCTTAAATGACAGCAAACAAACACTCAGATTGAAGAAATTAATCTATTTAAAAGCTTAGGACTACCAATCCCTCTCTTATGTCTTAGAAATTGTAAAACCTCTCTCACGCACTTACAACTCTATCAACTGTATAAGTTAATCCTAGATTATTCTATTAACTTAAAAGAATTCTCTTGAATCTTAATTAAGATACTTAACGCCTACTCAATTCATTAAGTGAGTTAAGTCTGTACTAACCAACCTAGCTTTGATTAAACGAGATTAACTAATATTCCTACTAGCTAACAAGCGGAAACATTTAAGTTAAGGTTCACGCACTCATCCTCCCTATTCAGTGTTCTACTCTCACCTCCCTCTCCTGAGATCAATGACAGCAACAAGTAGAAATATAGATTGATCAAGTCTATATATTGTAACAGTAAAAAAAATAAAAAGACTTATTTGATTGAATAAAAGTTGTAAAAACCTGAGAAAAGACAAAATCTAATTTGGTGTTGAGTTCATAATAACCCTAGAAGAAAAATCTAGCTACTCATGAAATACAAATGAGAGAAAGCAGAAATAAGGATAGAAATAGCCATAAATCTAATGTTGGATGATGGATTTGAGCCCTCAAGCCTTGAAATCGGATTCCCCCAATGGCATTCTCCACTCTCCTCCAAATTAGAATTATCCCAGAAAATAACCTCTGCAGCTATTTAAAACATTCCTAATGTGGCAGAAATTTTATTCTGCCACTGCAGCCACGTGTGTTCACCACTGCAGCGATGGAGCACAGAAAAACAAGGCAGCAGCGAAGGCCTACAGCTATAGCAGTTAAAGGCAGAAACAATTGCTGAAGAAATTGTTGCTCCAATGCCAAGCGCTAGCCAGCGCTTGGCTACTAGAAGTTGGCGCTGTAGCGACATGTCCTCAGCGCTGCAGCAGTGGAAGGCAAGCAGCTGCTCTGAATCTATGACTCCAGTGCCAGCCATTGGGTAGCCAGTGCTGAGCGCTAGGCTATTGGGCAAGAATTCCTCTTCTGGAATGCAAGGCCAAAAGCTGGGAATCGAATGCAGTGGTTTCCTCTCCTCTAATTGGCGATCAATCTTTGTACCCTAAAATATAAGATACTAATATAAAAATAAAGGTAAATCAAGAAAGTAACATTGAGCTTAGAAAATTCCAAATTAGAAAATCTTGAGGCCAAAAGAATTACATCAGCAAAATCCAAGCAAAATTAAGGTTCAGATGTCAAGAAAAAAGGTACACAAATCATGTTAATTGGGAAATTAACAGAGTTTAGAGTAACTCGTTGAATGTATGCATTTGAGAAGTGGTAAGCAATACTTGCTCACAACTCTAAAACTATGAGTAACACAAATGGTGCTAATCAAGTGGCAAGTTCACTAAGTGCGTCTTCAACTTCCGTAACCAAGGCAAACATGCCAACAATTCCAACAACTACAAATCCCATAGACTTTGTGCCAAACATATCCTTCTTAGGAAATCCCATATTAGAACAAGTGTTAGATCAATACAGGTATCACCAAATCCAGTAGGCACTCAAACGAGAAGCTTTGTGCCACAATATGTATTACCTCAAGGATATGTCCCTCCTATGATGACCCAACTTGGGTTTGGAAATCAGTTAGCCAATCCTACATGTCAGATGGTGCAAAACCAAGTAGTAAGTTCTGCCTTGGCAAATGTGGCAAGGACAAGTACTCCCACCGTGTTTCATCAAGAAGATTAAATTTAGGATCTATTTTCCCAAGTATGTCGAGAGATATGTCAAGTACTGTCATATCTACTATAAGTTCATTGGTAAATATTCGACAACAAATGGAAGAAAGTAATCATAATATGGTGAGTATGCTGATACAACAAAAAGGTATCATGCTAAAACCTTTAATGGAAAACACTAACAATGCATGTAATATGTTAGCCTTACAAATAGGTAGACTAACTCAGTCCTTAGGGATTGTTATGCCTCCAGAACAGGTTATGGCCCAAGATCAAGGCCAACAAGACCAACCTCAACCTTAATTGGGATATGGCCAGGTGTAAATCTTGCATTGGAACAAGCGACAGGTAGTTGAAAAGAATGTTGTAAGAGCTTTCTGACAGAACCTCGTAGGAAACCAAATGGAACAAAACATTAACCAAGTGGTCGAACAAGTTATCAATAGGTTCGATTTCAATGTGGGTTATACTAATCAACCCTATTTCACCTCAGCATTTCTAAATTGGGTTCAGTAGGTAGAATTGCCTAAAAAATGGTTAAAGTCCCTAAACTATCTAAGTTTGTTGGTGAAAGTGGTGAGTCGACTACCAAACATGTCGCACGGTATACCATTGAAATGGGAGACTTAGCAATAGATGAAGGACATAAAATGAGATTCTTTCCAAGTTCGTTCACGAAATATGCCTTTTCGTGGTTCTCGACATTGAGACCCAATTCCATCCACTCGTGGGCGCAAATGGAAAGAAGTTTCCATAACCAATATTTCAAAGGAGATATGAAAGTTGGTTTGATAGATTTGTTTAACATTAAAAGGTTATATATTGAGTCTGTTGAAGATTATCTGGAAAGATTTAGGCAGATGAGGAGTAAATGTTTTACTCCTATTCCTGAAGCTGAGATTGTCAAAATGGTTATCGAAGGCCTAGATTATTATATTAGAATAAAGTTTGTCAACCAACATTTAGTTGACCTTACCTAATTAGGAGGCAAAGTTAGACAAACAAAACAGTTGAAAGCCAAAAAAAATGCAGAAACAAAAGAAGTTCTTGAAAAGAGAAAAAGTAAATTATGTCGGAGTAGAAGATTCTGACGAGGAGAAAGAAAATATTGACTATGACATTAATCTTGCCAAATTAAAAAATGGACCTTCCTATACCTGTCAGGCTATAAAGCCAATGAGAGCTAAGATAAAAATGACTTATGTCAATAGAAAAGTATACACATTCGACATTACAAAATTCGAACAAATTTTTGATGTTTTATTGAAAGAAAAACAAATAAAATTGTCGGATAATCATAGGCTTTTAAATCCTGATGAAATAAAGGATAAAAAATATTTTAAATTTCATAATGTATTCGGTCATGTTACTAATGAATGTGTACATTTCAGGGACTTGATTCAAAAGGCCTTGACGAAAGGAAGATTGAAATTTACAGACAAAAAGACAGACATGAAGGTTAACACATATCCCTTTCATACAAGTGTTGTTGAGATTGACAGCCAAATTCCTCTGAATATTGTCATGATTGATGCAAAAGGAAATGGGAAGATCCATGCTGAAATAAACTCAAACGAGTTGCATATGAGTGATAACCCTATGGCAGACACTTTCGACATGTATCAAAAGCCTTGGGAGACTTATGAAGAGTTTATGACAAGAAGGAAAGGAAAAGTAACAATCATGATGTGCCTAAGATGTGTCCATCTATATGATCTAAAAGCCATAGAAGTACATTAAAAGGTAGTGGCCGATTCTCAATTAGTGGAGAATCAGAAAAAAGAAAAATCTTTCTATAAGAAGAACTTTCAACCAAAGTCATTTTATGCACCAAGGTCTTGGCCACAATACTCAGTTAGGTCGAATTCCAAAGAGTTAGTTAGGAGTAGTAACCCAAATTCCCAAAACCATATTCAACACATCAGAACATGAGTGCCACTTGCAAATGCAAAGGTTGGCCAATGGGTTAAGAACTCTGCAATGGCAAACAAGCATAATGCCAAGAGGAGTAGATTCCAAAAGGATCAACCCGTTTGGAATAAAGACTATCAATATGCAAGGTAGTGCCATTTGATTGAAGTAAACCTGAAACATCTGGTCGACCATTGTCGAAGAGCTAAAAATGAAGGTTACAGAGTACAGACAAGCACAGAAAAGGAAAGCCTTGACAGATGCACTTCTGATCAAAGAAGAGCCATTAAGATCGAAAAAAAGTTTGGTAGTCAAAGCCAAACCAATAGCTCAAAATATTGGGGCAATCTGACAAGAAATTTCTAAACCACAGGAAGAAAGTATACAACCACAGCTAAATCTTTTAAGTGCATGGCTTTAGGAACATATTGCAAAGGATGTAAGTTGATGCAATCGACGCCTTCGAAAACAGAGCCTAACAGAAGTATACTTCAGTGAGTCGATAAAATTTGAAACATGTAGGACATGCCTGACACCAAAAAAAAAGTTGAAAGGCATAGATGAAAATTTGGGTAAATGCTAGAGACATGAAGATACTTTTGCCATTTTATATTATATTTTATTGTTGGGATAATCTGTTCAAATTATACTAAAATCATTTCTTTCTTTCATTTTAAACCCCATATTATACAAAGTAATAACCAAGTCTTTCCATTCCTTACTATGTCATGTCAAACACATTGGATTTCTATTGGCTTTCCATCATAACATTTTCTTTTTTTTTCCTTTTTCTTTTCTTTTTCCCTTAAAACTCTTTCTTGTGTATGAAATGCGGTCATAATCTCTTCCACATGGATTTCTCATTGTTAGAATAGCCTCCAAACCTGAATCAAAATATTTGTAATTGTGAAGCACTATATGGCAATCTCTAGCAAGGAAGCCATATCCACCTATATATCTTCAGTGTTGAAAGGAATCTTCTTAATTCCAATAACATCATCAAGCACAAATAGTTGTTTAATCAAATTAAAAACCCAATTTTTAATTTGATTAAACAGTTGTTTAATCAAATTAAAATCCCAATTTTTAATTTGATTAAATAGTTGTTTAATCAAATTAAAATCCCAATTTCTCATTGTTAGAATAGCCTCCAAACCCGAATCAAAATAATTGTAATTGTGAAGCACTCTATGGCAATCTCTAAAAGCCATATCCACCTATATATCTTCATTGTTGAAAGGAATCTTCTTAATTTCAATGACATCATCAAGCATAAACAGTTGTTTAATCAAATTAAAATCCCAATTTTTGCTTCCTTCAACAAAAAGGTTAGAATCATGATTGACAAAATTAGTATATATGAGGCATAATATTAAAAGGATATAGATTTGTCAACCTTGGCAACCAGGGATCTTTCCAAACCAATGCTCTTTATCATCATACCCTTTTCAAGGGCCTCTTTACAGCCATTAGGCATCCATTAAACAACAATGAGGGAAATAATGGGCTTTTAAAATTTTAAACAGTAAGATGTCCTCCATGTTGAGCACCCTCTAACATTGCTATGCCAAGAAGACACGTTAAACAAATGGAGATCATGATAACCAAGCCCACTTATAGCCTTGGAAAGAGTAAATTATCCCATTTGAGCTAATGAATTTTATAGAGTCCCCACTGGAACCCTATCAATACTTCACACTCAACTGGGTAATGTCATACAAAGGCTATTGAGGAAGAGGTAATAGCCTCAACTATGGATTTAATTAAAATTTCTTTCCCACCTTTAGATAATGATTTTCTTTCTAGCCTTGTATTCTACTCTACAACTTCTTTTTAACTGATTCAAAAGAAGAATTTTTGTTTTCACCTTGTAAGAAAAAAGGTAACATTGCATTATCAAATATCAAAGGCAAAAGTAAAATCTTAACTGGATCTGAAAAAGAAATTGCCATCTAAGAGAACAAATGTTACTCTAGCAAACTTTCTTAAAAAGCTTCCCAACAACAAGAAACTTCATAAACTAAACATAATTAATAATAATCTTTGCCCTTTATGCAAAACATCTTGTGAAACCTAACTCCACATGCTAAGAGACTATGACCATGTTAGAACTATATGGACAAACTTAAAAATTAGTCAACAAGATTTCTTTTCCCAAAATTTTGAAACATGGATTTTTAAAAACTCTACAGATAGGGAGAGAAGGCATTATCTTATCCCTTGGAATACTATTTTTCTCAATTTCTTTAGGGGAATTTGGCTCAGAAGAAATGATTTCATCTTCAAATCTCAAGCTCCTCTTCTGCCACTTTCTAGTTCAAAGCAGCGAAATTCTGGTCACATGGCCCGATCACTTCCCAAAACATCAGATCAGTAAATATAGATTCTCATAATACTTTAACTTCTTGAATAAACCATATTCAAACTGGTATAAATTTAACATTACTGGTTTTGCAAAAAAAAAATGGTTTTATAGTAGTTGCAGGAGTCATTAGAGATGACAAAGGTAATTAGATTGTAGGGACCTCAAAATTCATAGGAAGAGGTTCATCACTTTTGGCAAAAACTTGGGCCCTGTACTATGGATTATCCTTGGCAATCACTTTTGATTTCTAACAACTAGAAATTGAAATCGATAGTTAAATCCTTCTTGATTTACTTCATCATGAAAACAATGTTCACCCTCTATTTGTTCTAATTTCAAATTGTAGATCCCTGCTATCTTCATTGGAATGATGCAAACTTAGTAAAATTCATAGAAGCTGCAATAGATTTGTAGATGCATTGGCCAAAAGAGCAAGGCGTTACCAACAGCCTTAGAAAATCTTTTTGGAAGCCCCCTTTTGTTAAATCTATTCTCATACAAGAGATAGGATAATGATTTTGCTAATCTGAGGCTTGCTTTGTCTTTATGCCTTTCTTTTTTTGTTTTTTACTAGTTTCATGTTATGTACTAAACTTTCTTTAATATAAATTTTTGTTTTAACCAAAAAAAAGGCAAAAGTATTGTTTTCGTCCTTTTACATTTAATGTATGTTTCAATTGTCTTATATGTTTGTTTTATATCAATTTCGTTTTACTTGTTTATAAAATATATCAATTTTGTCTTAATTACTAATGTTGTTCAATTAATCATGAACAAAAAATGCTAACGTGTTTGCACACATACATGGGCAATAACTCATCAGATGTTGCTAACATGTAATTTTAGGTTTCAATTTTGTCCCTTAATAAATTTCAATTTCATCCTGTAATACCGGCCATTTTCATGCATATGTTTACTCTAGCATAATTCTTGTGAAGCATATACAATTGCATCTTTATGTTGGAATTACTGTGGATAATTATCTTTCTAATTATACAATGAATCTAAAGTACTGTCTATCTTGTGCTTATGTTAACCTACTTGTTGTTGTTGTTTTTGTGTGGATGTGTTATCTTGGAATTTCAAGGAAATGCTTATGGTATGAGAGAACCTTAAAGGGACCAATGTGAAAAAGGTTGTAGCATTTCTAACTGTAGTGTAAATGGTGGAGAAATTAGTTAAAGAGGAGAGATTAATTATATTGGGGCAATGACCTTAAGGTGGTGTTAAAGTGGGAAGTAGGTGAATTATCTCAAAGACTTCTACATATCCCTAAGCCCAAATCACTCTTTCTTAAGAAAAAAAAAAGAAAAGAAACAAATAAATAAAGTAAAAGAAAGAAAGAAACAGAGAGAGATAGATTTAATTCCCACTTATCAACACCTTTGGTCATTCTTCTTACCCAACCCCTTGTATATATAGCTCCCAAAATCCCCCCCATTCCATCACCAAAGGCCCCATCATTTCAATCCCAATAGCTTCGTTTTGAAGGTTCCTTGGTAGAAAATCTCTTATTTCAACTTAAGACAACAAGTTGAGGTATGTATAGTTAGGGTTTTTTACTTATTGAATGATTTTTGTTTTTATTTGAACCAAAGCTAAGAACTCTATCGTTATGTGTTGTTGAGGCAATATTTTGCTCCCAAGCTCCCTTCCCCACTGAATATTTGGTTGTTGTGGTGTTTTATGAAGCTTTAAAGTGGTTGGGAGCTAGATTTTGAATTTTCCCTTTTGTGTGCGATTTTCCACTTTAAATCTACCATGAGAGATTCATCTTTAATCAATGCTTCTTTAGGGGTTTTTTTTGTGTTGGTCGAGGTGGATTTAATGTGGAAAGTTGAGGTATTTAATGCCCATAAGGTTATGAGATATGAGAAAGATTTTGAGGCTGTTTAAGTGGTTGGACGAACTACAGATTTGGAGCTACTGGTGCGCCAGGGCTTACCACCACGAGCTAGGCACTCAGCGCTAGCACACCGGAGTATTTTTTTTGGATTCTGGAGGGCTAGCACTCAACGCCTTGACTTGGGCGGTTAACATTGACCTTCCATAATGATGTTTTCTGGTTCTGAGTGCCAACCCTACTGTTTGCTCCCCTAAGCTCAGTTTCTGACCCTTTCTCCCTCCTTTTTGTAATGGAACTTTTAGGGACTCTTCCTTAAACTTGTTGGATCATTGATCTAAGGAAACATAGTAAGTTAATTTGACACCAAGATAAGTGGTTAACCTTACTCTAGTGTAGACTCTTGATCATTTTGTTAGTATATGTTGATTTTACCTTCTTGGTCCATAAAGAATGAATGAGGCCGAGAAATTTTAAGAAATCTTGAGAGAGAGATTGGTCATAGAACAGATATGACCTAGTTTTTGAGATTAGTATAAGACAATTTAGAAAATTGTGAAAAGTTCCCCCTTATTGAAAGTATTTTGATAAGTATAAGTAGTGTACATGAAAAGAATTCTTGCATGTTGATTGAGATGATGAAACTATTATACTTCCCTTATTTTATGTGAATGATCATTGTAAAATTGCTGTAGTCCTATAGAGGCCTTGGGCTCGTTAGGTGAAGAATGAGATATCGAGAAGTTAGTGGAGCGCACAGAGACCCTTGGGGGTTAGGTGTACCCTAGCCAACATAGATTACTATATGGCTCATAGAGACCACAAGGGTTTAGTGAGCCTAAGACTAGGGTCCGTTGACTCATAGAGGTTTTAGGGTCGTTGAGTTATGGAGAACCAAGTATGGGGGCTCGATGAGCTTAAGCCAATGGGCTAAGTGTTCATAGAAGCCTAAGAATTTATTAATTTAGTGACTCAAATGGTAGATATGAGTAAGTCTTAACATGAAGAGTCATGTACAATATATATTAGATCAAGCAATAGAAGTATTTTATCTTATGTAGTTTGAAGTCTTTTATCTACATACTTCTAGTGTGGAAATGTCTACTTGTTAGTATGTTAACTGCTTACTAAGATTTCATTCTCACCCTTTCCATGTTTATCATTTCAGATTCTGCTCCTGAGGGAGAACACCCGCTTGAGGAGTAGTAGTGGTTCAACATCCTAACCCTCTTCGTGCCTTGGGGTTGGTGTTTTGTTTTATGACCCTTTTTTGGAAGCCTAGAGGTGCTCTGTAGTCAGTAGGACACCTAAGACTAGATATATTTTGTAATGTTTTTTTCAATATGAAGTAAATGAATTTTCATGATTTTTCTTTTGTCTATGTTTCTCCTCATTCCTTAGATATATTGTTAGGAATGAATAGAAACATGATGAATTTAATATGTAACTTGATGTTATCCGTTATGCAATGTTACACATGAGTTTATGTTTTATGTTGATGTATAAGAGTTATGCATGCTTCCAAGTTAGGGTTACGACCATGGGGTTGTCTATGTGTCGTGTCGATCTCATTCCCACCTAGAGGCATGACACATCCCTTACATTTGAGGTAAGTTTCAAATTGATTTCTAATATTTGTGGTAAGCTTTAATAGCTTTTCTCACATTTGGGGTAAGTTTTAAACATTGTTTTTGGACCCGACCCAAATCAATCAAGTCGACCTGGGAACCGATGACCAGAAGCTTAACCCGGTCCAGGTCGTCTCATTAAACTAGGATGCAGTCATTCTGATTGACTCAGTCAAGTTGATCCGGTCACTCAATTCAACCCGAGTTTGATTTTTTTTTTTTTTAGATTTAAACAAAAGCATATATAAGGAAAAATGGTCTAATTAGTGTTGAACCCAACACCTCAAGAAGAAAAATAACATTTTAACCATCAAAACTACAAGCTATGGTATTATACAAGTGCACAAACAAAATAAATATAGGAATAATAATAGTATTTTGAAACATAAAATGTTATTATTTTATGTAAATTATATCATTATATTATCTAAAATGATTTCAAATTATAAAAGTTGAACAATGTTAGTAACAAAATTTATAATATCATATAAAGTTAAAAATAATTAAATAACCATAAGATATTCAAAAATAAATTACTTTAATTTTACTTTTACAATTTATTAATATAATTATAAAGGATTATATTTATTTATTTATTAAATGTGATTTTTGTGTGCTAAAATTACTTTGAGATGCATTTTTAGGATATTTTTATTGTAAAATTTGTATATAAATTATTTGTTTTACTTATTTTTATATTTATCTATGAGTATATGTGTGTGTGTGTGTGTGTGTGTATGTGTGTGTGTGTGTGTGTGTGTGTGTGTGTGTGTGTGTGCGCGCGAGTGTATGTGTGTAAGTGTGTATGTGTGTATTGTCAAGTTCAGCAATTGACCCGATGACCCTACGATTGAACTAGTGACCAAATAATCCTAAAATCAACCTGGGTCAATGACCAAGTCAACTCTTAAAACTATTATTTTAATTTCGTCTTACTAATTTATAAAATTTGCCTGGTTCATTCTAATTTTGAAATGAATGAAGTCATTATTATTGTTATTATCTACATACAAACTTCCTAAAATCACTTTGAATGAACTTGATCAATCTTAAATATAAGAGACTGAATATGAAAAGAAAATTATATATTTTATATTATAACGTGAATTTAGTAAAGCAAAATTAAAAAAATTAAAATGTGACAAGGCTTGAAGCCGGATGTAATTTTTTGTTTTATCAAAGATATTCCTTTACTTAATATTTCTTTTGAGTTTGCTAGGTACAAGAGATTAAACCATTATCACTAAGCATGTAGCTCAAATAGTATGAGATTATGGTTTGTAAATTAGGGGACATAATTTGAACTCTCTTTTCATCAATAAAAGGGAAAAAAAAAGATGGAATCATTTTTAACTTGACTTTTCCAAAAATCAAATAATTATGGATCTTATCAAGGGCCTAATATTATAAAGATAAGGGCTCATTTAGTACGCATAAAAAAAATTCTAATAGAAAGGAAAAGGGAAAGAGAAAAATGAAAAAAAGAATTATTTGGTATGAGATAGGAAGAAATAAAAGAAAGGAAATAAAACCACCCTTGAGAATTTTCTTTTGTTTTTACTAAAAGATTATAAACCTTAAAAAAATAAACTCCTTTGCACAAACACTAGAAGATATTAGAAGGCTCTACCTTATCTTTGATTTACACGCCATCTCTGATTACTAACCTTTCTCTCTCGTCATTGCTCCTTTCCCACTAACCCCTCTATCTCGTCAGCACTCCTTCTCTCATTGTCATCACTCTCTCACCGTCGCTCCCTCTGTCACTGTTGCGCTCTCCTATATCTGATTCAACCCTCATGCCCCTCTTGTCGTTGCTCATTGTCGCTCCTTCTCTCACTGTCATTACTCCTTCACAACCCTCTCTCCCTGTCGTCTCCCTCACTACTTGCTCTCATCATTGCCTACCATTGCCACGATAAGTGTAATTGAGGACAAGTGAGAAATTGAGAAATTGCCTCCAACTATGGCTCTGTTCTCCAACTGTTGAACTGAGGACAAACTTGTCAGCATCGATGGCCACCATTCCTTACTCTCTATTTTGTTTGGTATGTTTTATGTTTTCTGCTCGTCTCTCTCTGCTAGTCTCTCTTTGGTGGGTGGGCTTCAATGAAGACAAAGTTGTCCAAGTTTACTTAGCTCCATGTTTTCCTTGATGGAAAACCGATTTTCCTTTGAAATTTTGAGGAAAATTAATGCCATACTTTTATGAAGAAAAATTTGCCTCCCACTTTTCCATCGACTAAGTATGTGTTTGGTTGCACAGTGACAGGAGCCCATTGCACATTGAAGGCCGAAAACCATGGCTAGAGGGAGAATCAGGTTGTTTGGATTGGAATTGAGTGAACTCCGTGAACCACGTTGGTCATTGGCAACCACGTTAGCCCTACCGCATCTCATTAGAGTCTCTCTGGCATCCAAATCGCGTGGGCTCACTGAATTTCCAGTGATTCCCTCCAACAACCTCCTATAAAGGTTTGTGCTGCCCTCCAATGTCCACTAGCCTACTGCAGAATTGTTGCCTAGCCAGATTCACTGGTGAGGATTCATCTTTTTCCCTTATCAGCGACTTCATATTCTTGATATGAATCCAATTACCATGTTGAAAGAAGAAATTTTCAATTTTATATCATTGATTTTGAGACTAAATTGACCCTACGATTCAGGTGGCACTAATCAAAGAGAGTGTTGGGCCAAGGAAGATTAGATTAAAGACTTTTCTTTTAATTTAATGTATTTGGTCTTTTTGTTGTATTTGTAGCCCAATTAGAATTATGATTTGTATTTGGGCTTTTTGTTATATTTATGGCCCAATTAAAGTTGATGATTTGATTTTATTTCCTTTTTATGTTCTAGGAAAGTTTCTTTTTGTTGTTATTGTTGTTGTTGTTGTTGTTGTTGTTGTTGTTGTTGTTTCTTTTTTCCCTCTATTTCCTTTCTAGCTAGGGTTTCCTAATGTTTTTGTAATGCCTTCCCTACTCTATATATAAAGGAAGCTTATGTTAGGAGTATATCAACTCATGGATTAGACAAATTGAGAGTTTGAAGAAGATGTCATGGGGAAAGAATATTTTCTCTGGTTCTTTGAGAACCTCTGAACTTATCAAGGGTTTTTGAATCATTGTGGCATTCAGCCCTTCCTCTTAGGGTTTATACATTAGGTTCTTGGCTCTCTATAGCCAATGGGTCTGGGTTCAAGAGTTTATCAGTCATTTCTCTTGGGTTTTATACTTAGATTCTTGGTTCTTTATAGCCAATGGGTTGGAGTTCAATAATCTATATTATTGGTTCTTGGTTCTTTTATAACCATGAAGTCAATAATCTCTATCCCTTTTGTTGTTATTCGGTTTTATTTAATATATTATATTTTCTTTGAGTTTTGAATTTGTATTTGGATGATTCGAGTTTGTTAATCAACGTATTGTTATCGAGTCTCATGGCAATGTTCAATAAGGTTCGCATCAATAATGCCCTCCAACGTCCTCTTATCAGTTCTCATTCACTGGTGAGTATTCTTTTTTCCTTCCTCGTTTCCTTGGCTCTTCACAGCAGACTGGTGATATTTCATGTATTTTCTATTGGAAAAATAGCGTTTTAATGAGCTTGATATTTCAAAAGATTTTTTAAAAAAAGGGAATAAGAGAATTTTAATTGCTTTTAATATTTCGTAACGGCTATTTAATTGATATTAATTGCCAAGTTTTAATAGCAATTAATAAAAACGGTTATGAAATATTAATTGCTATTAAAAGTCTTTTATGTCTATGTCTTTTACCGTTACATTTTTATGCCTATAAAAAGGCTCATTTCCCCTCACTTTAGAGATGGAGATAACTAGAGGTTGTCTTCTCTCTTCTTTTCTTTCTCTCAAACTTTCAGGGTTACATGGTTTATTTTTTGCTATTCTGACGCCTGAGTGTTCCAGTTCTTGAGAGAACACTCAGAAGGGTCTGTTTAATCCTGGAGGAAGTTCTGTAAACGCAGAATAATTTCTGTAGTCGCGGAATAATTTCCTTAAGGACAGTGACTCTTAAAAGACGCGACTCATGCTATGTTGATGACGGTAACTTTTTACAACAATCTTAAAGAAATTAAGATACCGATGCTGCCACAGTCACGCCTTGATTATCTTTTAAGGGACGTCGGTAATATCTTTCTCAACCTTTGTTGATTTTAGTCACATAGTGTTTTATATTGGAATTTGTTTTTTTCAATTTGCTATATATATATATGAAGTTGGAGATTTATTATATAAAATATTAGTTTTCAAGATAATTATAATTAGTAATTTATAATTATTCTTCGAAAACCATGGCCCTCAATCTTTGGTGTGTCAATGTATATATAACCGTTGCATGCTTTACAATTCTTTAATAATATTTTATTATGAAATTGACTTTAAAGCCTTTAATATATCACATTGATACTTCATTATGTTATGGACATTGCAACTGCTATGATATTGGTTAAACAATTAATTAGAATTGAACCAAAGCCTCAATTCTCTATAATGGTGGCTAGCGGATTGTACTTCATAGGTTTTCCATGAAACTACTAAACACATATGTATATATCTTGAGATATTTATATACATATTTATTTTGCTTTATGTTGACCATAGATGTTGGGATGCATTTGGTTTCCAAACAATTATATTCAATGCTTTTAGTCACCATTTCATTGCCATTATCAAAGCTCTGGGCGTTTCTTGGATGTTGACACTCTTTAATTTGTGTGATTTGATTAATCGGTTTTCAATGTTGGCTTAATATATTGAGTGTGTATTTATATACATACAAACCGTTGGCTCCTCGGTTGTTATATATATTTATGTGGCGATTAATTTTATCAGATGTTGTTTTTATTGTCATCACACCATTAATTTATTCTCAATGGGAGTACCTTACATATATATGTATATATATTAATCATGGCCATTTATGTGTATATGTACATTGCCATTAATTTTTGGATTCATTACCTTGATAACATGAGTTTTACATTGATTTACGTTGGAATATATTATTGAAATCAATCCTTGGCTTTAAAGCTTTAATACTCATGTTATGTTATCCAACGATCTTGGGCAATGATGAAAAGAATATAGAAAGCCAAATATGTGTGTATTTGGAACTTGTGAAAATACGTATATATATCTTGTGTGATTATTCCCTTAATTATTTGAGATTATGAATTGTATATATGAGGTGGAATATTTATCTTTAAATTTTTATGAGTTTTGGCTTCCAAGTATATGATATTTCGGTTTTACACCTAATTTAAGGTGAAAAATAATTGATTTACAATTACATATAAGAGCAAATCATATATATATAGCATTTGCATTATGTAGAGCAAATATATATTGATTTGATCCACTATCAAATATCATATACATTGAGTGAAATTATTATTTGTTATTATTTTTATGAGCACAACTCATAATTAATTTTTAGAGTTCTAATTTTGAGTGATCATGAAGTGATCAATTTTGCTCATGAAACAAATTTGTGCAATGGTGATTTCTTCTCCCTACATCATGAGGTATGTTGCACTATTTTAATCTTTCTATTTTTGAGAATTTATATTAATAGTGGGGGCAAGAAGAAAAATGTTTTTGGATAATATTTTTATAACAACAAGTGAGGGATGTGAGTTGTTATGTAAATATGTTGTTATAAAAATAATACAAGCTTTGGTAAAAATGTTTTATGGTCAATAGTTAATGATATTGTGTTTTAATAGAAATTATGGTTTATTATATTTGTGTATTGAGTATGTCTCATAAATTTCTATTGACATAACTATTGATAATATGAAAAGGCTTTCTTAAAACTTACATGTAAACTATTTTAATAAATTTCTATTGACATAACTATTGATAATATGAAAAGGCTTTCTTAAAGCTTACATGTGAACTATTTTAAAATTTCTCTATTTTGAGAATTTTATTTATGTGGAATTCTTGAAATTAACATATGTATGAAGGTTTTAATTTAAGAATTCAAAATAGCTACATCTTAAGCTTTTGAGAGTTTTATTTTAGAACATGATTTTTGTAGATTTGCGATCAAATTTGGAGATATTGGCACATAAATTTTGGGCCAATTTAAAAATTAAAAAAACTATCTCTTTGAGATGATGATATGCTGTCAATTTTCAAGTTGAAGAAACCATTTCATTGAGATGATGATTTGCGATATATATAAAAAAAATTGGAATTAGCATTTTCTAATGCCAATTCATGAAAACTCTTCAATTGTACATAGAGGTACAATGTTGTTGAGTTATTGGTCACAAAAATGAGATTGAAAAGTTCCAAAATAATTCTGTGAAATTATTTTTTTAAAAAATAATATTATATGATGGATGAATTTAGATGCGCATATATGTTATGCATTTGATGCCCATCTATAATAATTATAAGGTTTTGTATGAGGTTTCATATGAGTTGTGTAATCATACTCTGATAAATTTAAAAATGTGGGGGTATTTTGCAAAGTTTGTATTACACAACTATAAGAAAAATAAATTAATTATAAAACCTTAGTTATTATATTGTTAATATTTTCTCTTCGTGATTAGTGAAAATATTTTTTTAATTAAAGATGGACGTGTACATACGTGGAAGTAATAGACGATAAGAATGATTATTTGTCTGTATATGTGTTATGTTACATAAAGTCAAATATTCCTTTACATCTAGTGTTGACATGAAAGACATAGGTGAAGTAAATGAGATTTTGGGATTAAAACCATAAGGAAAGGTGATGGTATTTTACTATCACAAGAACGTTATGTTCAAAATTATCTTAAAAGTTTGATCATCAAGATGACAAACTGGTGAAAAACTCCTTATGATTTTTAACACTCAGTTAAGGAAAACAGAGGAGAGTTTCTGTTTTATTTAATAAACTTTACCTAGCCTGACATATCATGTGTTATGTGTCAGATGAGTATCGATATGTACACAATTTCAATAAAAAAGTTGAAAGGTATCGTAATTTACGATATCATATAAAGTGGATTTCCCATTGTATTAGAAAAATACAATGATGTTAACTAAATCTTTGATTTAGATGAGACAAAGTCCACTAGTGGTTAAAACTTCACCCTAGGTGGTAGGACGTTATTTTGGAGAGAGCAAGTATATAAATTTATAGGTTCACTATAAAATCAGAGTTTAGTACTCTGGAGTTGGCTGAAAATAAGATTAAGTAGTGGAAAAACTACTTAGCAAATTTTTTAATTGGGTAAGAGTCCAATGATGTCAGTGTCTGTGTTTTGTGATTGCCAAGTGGCAATAGCCATTGTAAAGAATAAACTTTCAATGGTAAGAGTAGACACTTGTGTTGAGACACAAAGTTATCAAGCAATTGCTAAAAAAATGAATTTGAAGTATACTGATCAGTTCTGTAAAGTCAAAAGTGAATTTGGCCAATTCACTGACTAAACATGCATGTAAGAAGGAAATTAGTCCTTCACACATCGAGGGGAATTGGACTTAAGCCAATATGAAATTAACAGCGGCGGGAACCCAACCTTTGTGATTGGAGATCCCATGAAGAAGGTTCATATGGGTAATAACAAGTCGTCTGTTAATTCTGCTAGCACTATATTCTCAGTCCATTTCTTATGGTGTTAAGTGTGAAAGTGCTAGAATGCATTGACTTGTGCGTTGAGCGTAAGCTCTTTATCATCTTCATAGCCCTACATTAAGGGTGGTGTATTCATTGCAGATACACTTGATGAAGTCACCTATATGAGTGTGGAGTGGGGCCGCTCCCATGAGATCGTGGCGAAATATCTAGAGTACTCATGAATTCCAGGAACGCGCACGGCCGAAATAACGCGTACAACATCGTTAATAGCATAAATGTGGGGGGTGAGATGCGACTCTTAAGGTCACTATCTTACGACTAAGAGTATGTTGGTTCATAGAAGCTATATGCTTCAATGACTACTCTGTAAGATAAATCTTATCGGTCTAAGTCTGGTTCATACTCTAAAAAGAGACATCGGATTAATGCGTCTACACCCATACGTAACCCAAAAGTTTTTTTTTCAAAAATATCTTTTGAAATATGTGGGGGATTATTGGAAAAATAGCGTTTTAATGAGCTTGATATTTCAAAAGATTTTTTAAAAAAAGGGAATAAGAGAATTTTAATTGCTTTTAATATTTTGTAACGGCTATTTAATTGATATTAATTGCCAAGTTTTAATAACAATTAATAAAAACGATTATGAAATATTAATTGCTATTAAAAGTCTTTTATGTCTATGTCTTTTACCGTTACATTTTTATGCCTATAAAAAGGCTCCTTTCCCCTCACTTTAGAGATGGAGATAACTAGAGGTTGTCTTCTCACTTCTTTTCTTTCTCTCAAACTTTCTGGGTTACATGGTTTATTTTCTGCTATTATGGCACTTGAGTGTTCCAGTTCTTGAGAGAACACTCAGAAAGGTCTGTTTAATCCTGGAGGAAGTTCTGTAGATGCAGAATAATTTCTGTAGTCGCGGAATAATTTCCTTAAGGATAGTGTCTCTTAAAAGACGCGACTCAGAATATATTGGTGACGGTAACTTTTTACAACAATTCCTGCAAAATGGAACCATGAAGGTTATTGTTGACCCAGGATCGTGACATCTATGTTCTCCCCTACTATCGGCATTTGGCGAGGTTGCTGCTCCCTGGAGCTGTGGTTGTGCCTTTCCCTACGGTTCAAATTTTTCGGTGGTGTTTTCATTTTTCGTATGTTGTTGCCTGGCCATCGAACCACTCTGTTTTTCCTGTTTTTTCTTTCCTGCTTCAAGGTGTTTTCAGTGGAGAGTAAGTCGATGTCCATGTTATGTTTTTCTCTTCTTCTCTTTATTTGTTTTTGTATACGCCACATGTTACTGAACCCACCTACTATTTATTTCAATTTTAATTATTATTAAAAACTTGATAGGAAGGAAGAAAGACATAGAGGAAAAGAAAAAGATAAAATATCATTTTAATCCCATATAGGTGTCGTTAATTTTATTTTAATCTATAACTTAATTTTAGTTTATATTGATCCATTGACTTAAATTTTAGTTTGGTCCCTTAATTTTATCTTATTACAATTTGATCTTTTAATTTTACTTTGTGTATATTTTAATCCTCAACTTTACCTTAAGTTTTATTTTGATTTTTAAATTTTATTTTGTTTTACTTTAGTCTCTTAAGTTTATTTTGAATTTTCATTTAGTCTTTTAATCTTAATTTATGTTAATACAGTCTTTTTTTGACTAATACAATATTCACTTAAATTTTTTCTTATTTTCAACACCATGATCCTTAAGAAAATATTACCAGTTTCTCAAAGTTATACAATCAATCATTGAGTTAAATAAAAGAAAATAATTGAGTGATTGTTGTAAGTTAAATAATTAAATCGAAACAAAATACAATTTAAAAACAAAAAATATATATAATTTAAACTTAAAGAAACTAAGTGAAAACAAAATAAAAACTAAAAGACCAAAGTAGTAATTCAATTATTAATAATTCTATTAGTGATTTTATTATAATATGAGTAATTTGCATAATATATATGAGTAATATTAGTGATTTTATTAGTAATTTTTTTAGTAATTTTATTTGTGATTTTATCAGTGAATAATATGAGTAGTAATTCAATTATTAGTATGATTAGTAATTCAATTATTAGTGATTTTATTAGTGAGTAAAATAAGTAGTCATTCAATTATTAGTATGGTTAGTAATTCGATTATTAGTAATTTTAGTTACTTTAGTAATATTAGTATTTTTTTTATTAGTGATTTTTTTAGTGAGTAATATGAGTAGTAATTAAATTATTAGTATGATAAGAAATTCAATTATTAGTAATTTTAGTGATTTTGGTTATGATTAATTTTATTAGTGATTTTAGTACTGATTTTATTAGTAATTTTATTAGCGACTTTAAAAGTAATTTTATTTGTGATAATATTTTTGATTTTATTAGCTAGTGATTTTGCTAGTAATATGATTAATTTGCATAAAATGAGTAATATTAGTAATATTAGTGATTTTATCAGTAATTTTTTTAGTGATTTTAATTTTTAATATGATTACTGATTTTTTTCATTAATATTATTAGTAACCTGCAAACTTTTTGCGAGTTGGAGATATTAAATAAATCTATGTTATTAGTTAATGATTAGATAGAATTTCGCTTTTTCTTAATGGATAACTATTTTCGTAACAAGATAAAGTATATAAGAGACTGATTTAAATTATTAGTTTTAAAAGGACATTATAAAATTAGAGTGATCGTTTATTTATTATCTTTAATGAATCGAATTTATAAGAAAAAAAAATTATAAAGAAGTTATGTACATAGCAATTTCTTTTAATGTTCATTATTATTATTACCACTAGTAATATCAAGATAGTAGTGGGTCTAGACTTATTGTAGATATTGTATCATTGGATATAAATTTTAGTGATTAGTAATATGAATAATTTTAGTGATTAGTGGTAATATGATTAATTCTTGGTTTATCAGATAATAAATTATAATTACTGAATAATTATAATTTTGAATAGTAATTTTAGTAATTCAAATGCTAATTTAATTATTAATTTGATTAGTAATTCAATTATTAATTTGATTAGTAATTGAATTATTAATATGAGTAGTAATTTTAGTGAATAGTAATAGTAGTGATTTTAGTAATATGATTAATTTCAATAATAATGACACATCAAAAAATTAAATATAAAATCCATAGTTCCATATTATTTCTGTAATTAAACATTTAAAATTATGTTTGTGAACCAACATCTAAAAATCATATTCTGTCCTAAATCACGTTTTTTAACTGTTTTTCAAACATAATTAACGTTTACCCCATCATAGATTTATCTAAATCACGTATACCTAAATATAGGTTTGTCCTTCAATTTTCCAAATACACGTTAAATCCACTTTCGCATCGATTGAGAGTTACAAAACGCAGAAAAGACACTGGCGCGATGGAATTCTATTTTCTACTACAGAAATTGCGCGTACCAAAAAAAATAAAGATGGAACCATTTTTAAATTGACTTTTCCAAAAATCAAATAATTGGGGATCTTATATATCAAGCGCCTAATATTATAAAGATAAAAGGATTGCGTGGGTGCGGAAAGGGATGGAAATCAATAGAGAAATAGAGAACATTTGAGCACGTTGGGATGGAGAAAATGGTAGAAACAAGAAACGTGGGATCGAGTTTAATACAGAATCAAAATTTTCTGAGCCAGAATCCTCGCAAGGTCTATGGCTTGCAAGTAAAGATAAAACCTCTACTTTTAAATTTCCAAATCGGTCACTATTAGGGATCTCTTTTCTTCTCAATTGGTAAAGTCTGTTCAATTATGAGCCATTTCGTCTTGCTTTTGCGTAGCCGAATGGGGAGTACATGAACAAGCACAATGGACAAGAACAACATCCGTCGACACAGATCGTTGCCTTGCAACAATGAGATTGCTCTTAATTAGAAATTTAGGACTCTCTCTCTCTCTCTCTCTCTCTCTCTTGTTCCTTTGCTACGAATGTGAGATGTCTTAGGAATACTGACATGACATTCATTGATGTCTGATTAAAAAGATTACACTGAAGAGGTGTCACCAATTTTTTTTTATAATAATGCTGATTTCCCATGAAAATGATATATTTCTTTAGTATTTTACTTGCTTATATTTTATTGATGTCTTCAGTCTCAATAAGGTTATGCCTATCTATGGAACTGAAAGTGTATGAATGCCAAAGTCCTCCGTATCCGATGTCACTAATTACTAGGCACACCTAAGATGAATAAACTTGAAAAATTTTGAAGTATTCTTGTAGCAAAAATTGAAAGGCTCACGAATTAAATAACTAGTCATGGCTAAAATAATTTTAAAAAAATAACAGATAAACAGTCTAAGATCCATACCTATCTGCATTGTAATGTCACGGATAAACAAAGTCAAAAAAAATGTAATTGATAATTGAGTGTTGCTTTTGCTTTTGAAAAGCCCTTTGGGGTGAAAATGAGATGAACCCTTTTGGGCATGTGCTATGGTTTGAAAACAAATTTTGGCAGATACTATACTTCTAAGAATATTTTGTCAAATGCGTCACATTAAGATTTTTTTTTTTAAAATTTTGATTGAAACTTGACGTCTGATATATGCAAGTTTCAGTCAAACATTTTTTTAAAAAAAGAATGATTGAAACTCGACTTTTGGCAACTTGAGTCTCAACATTTTATTTTTTTTAAAAAAAAATTATTAAGACTTAATGAGACGCTGAGTCTCAGTATTAAATTTGTTTTTTTTTAAATGAGACACGACGTATATTTGTTTCAATCAATGATTGGGCCGTGTCTCATGAAACATGAATTTTTTTATTTAATTTTTTAAAATATATAGTTATTAAAAAATATATAATATTTTTTAATATATACTTCTTTTAACTTTTATTAGTTCTTAAAAAATTAAAATAACTTATTTAAAATTAATTTATTGTTAACTTTAATATATTTAATCAATGAATTAATATATTACATTATATAATAACAAATAATTATTTTACATTTAATATATAAGAAATAAATAAACAACATCAATTCTAATATTTAAATATTTTGATATAATTGTATAACTAAATATAAAATTGTAATTATATAATCATAATTATTAAATTCATACAACTATATCAATTCTAATAGTTAGTTGGAATTTAGAATGTAATTTTCTAGCAATAAATATTTAATCTGGCATAAATAAGTTAAAGCATAATCGATATGTTAATAAAAATATCTGAATGATATAATGTAAATTAAACCGAATATAGTTTCAATATACAGTTGATCATGTGGGATATAACTTAAAAGAAATGACTACCAATCCCATAATGCGGTAACGTAACTGCCTGTTGCGATTCTTCTTCTTGACCATGTTCTTCCTGACCATGCTTTTCTTTTTCTTTACCTCCAGCATTATCTTCTCCTACTGTATGGGGAATATTTAGCCCCACAGAAGCACTTGACCCCAAATCTGAATCTAGATCATTATCCTCTACTCCTACCATTGGGTCATCGGTATGCAATACCTACTTTTGTCCTCAATTTATTATTCATTATTTGGTATTTACGATTTCAACTCATATATTTATTTGTAAACATTGCAGCTAGAAAGGTGCTAGCGACAACTTTGGTTTAGACATGGATGCCTTGAAGAATTACAGATTTTACTGGATAGGATAACACCTCACAAGGTATCATGTTTGAACAATTATGTTCCAAACACTATAATAATATATATTTATTTTTCCATATTTTTTCTATATTCATTTTTTTGTAGATTATTTGGTGCCCATTGTTGTAAAAATTCAACATCACCATAACCTGAGTCACGTCTTAAAAGACACTGTCCTTAAGAAAATTATTCTACGTCTACAGAATTTCCTCCAAGATTAAACAGACCTTTCTGGGTGAAACTCAAGTACTAGAACAGCAGAAATACAAGATAGCAACCTAGTGAAAAACACAGAGCATAAAACATGGAAGAGGAGATGAGAAGTTAAAGTGGTGCACAAAGTAAAAAGGGAGGTGTGTCTTTTATAGGTTCATAAAAACACAACTTATGACATGAAATTAGTGGGTTGTTACAAAGGCTTTAAAACAACATAAATAGGGAATAATAATGGCAGACAAAATATTTAAATGTAATAATTTCCAACCAAATATTATAAATATTTCAAGAATATTTTCACAATTTTAAATATTCTTTTTGAAATATATATTTTTCACAACAATCCTCTACATATTTCAATAAGAAGTTTTGAAAAACCACTGGTTACGCCTGTGGGTATAGATGCATCGAGTTTGGTGTCTTTTGGACTATAAACCAAACTTAGACAGATAAGACTTAACCCATAAAGTTAGTGGTAAAGCATATAGCTTCTATGAACCAGCAAACTCTTGTTGTATGTTAGATGCCTTACCAGTCACATCTCACCCCCATAATTTCTGTTGTTAATGTCGTTGTACCATTTTTAGTCGTGTGTATGCTTGGTGTTCATGAGTGCTCTAGAGATTTTGCTAAGATATCATAGGAGCAGCCCTACTGTATACCCATATAGGTGATTTCATCAAGTGTATCTGAAATGAATACACCATTCTCAAGGAAGGGCTATAAAAATCATTAAGAGTTTTTTATCAATCTCCTAATCAATGCATTCTAACACTTTTACATTTAACACCAAAGGAAGTGACTAAAAAGATAGTGCTAGTAAATCTAACAGATGATATGTTATTACCCATATAAACATTCTTTATGGAATTTCCATTAACAAATGTTAGGTTACTGCCACTGTTAATTATCAATTGGCTTAAATCTCATTCCCCTCAATGTGTGAAGGATTTATTTCCTTCCTATATGCATGTTTAACCAATGAATTAGCCAAATTTATTTTTGACTTCACATAACTGATCAGTATATTTCAAATCTCATCTTTTAGTAATTACTTGATAACTTTGTGCCTCAACACAAATTTTTGCTCTTACCATTAAAAGTGTTGTTCTTTATAATAACTATTGTCGCTTATCAATCACAATACATAGACACTGAAATTATTAGGCTCTTACCCAATGAAAAAATTTGCTAAGAGGTTTTTAATTGTTTAATCTCATTTTCAGCCAACTCTAAAGTACTAAACTCTGATTTTAGAGTAAATCTATAAATTTATTTGGCTGCTTTCTAGAATATCATCCCATTACCAAGGGTGAGGTTTAACAACTAGTTGATTTTGTCTCATTTGAATCTAAAGATTCATTTTAACATCATTGTCTTCTTCTAATACAACAAAAATTTCACTTTAAATGACACTATGAATCATGATATCTCTCAACTTTTTTGTTAGGATTGTGTGCATATAGACACTTATCTGACACACAACACATAATATGTCAAGCTAGGTAAAGCTCATCAAAAGCAACAAGCTCATCTCTGTTTTCTTTAGTTTAGTGTTAAAATCATAAAAGATATTTACTAGTTTGTCATCAAAATGATCAAACTTTTAAAACACTTTTGAACACAATATTCTTGTGATAGTAAAATGTTATCACATTTCTTACTTCACCCATGTCTTTTTATCAACATTAGATGCAAAGAAAAATTTGTCTTATGTATGCTAATATAAGAATCATGTCATACCTATATAGACAAATAATCACATACTTATCAAGGCCGGAAATTTATACCCCCACACTTTTCCCTTGTAATCATTAATATAGATTTTGCAAAATACCCCCACACTTAGATATTTTAAAATTTGTAAGAATATAGTAGCTCAACTTATACGTGCTTTAATTTAGTACATAATTTTCTCATAAAAAACTCATATAAAACCTCATGATTATTATAGATGGGCATCAAATGCATACTATATATGCGCATCTATATTCATCCATCTTATAATATTATTTTTCAAGAAAATAATTAAATACAATTATTTAGGAACTTTTCAATCTCATTTTTGTGATCAATAACTCAACAACATTGTACTTCTTTGCATAATAGAAGTGTTTTAACTCCAATTTTTATATATTGTATATCATCATCTCAATAAGATAGTTTCCTCAATTTTCAAATTGATGCATATCATTATCTCAATGAAATGGTTTCTTCAATTGTCAAGTTGACCCAAAATTTTATGTGCCAATATCCACAAAGAATTTGGTCACATATTCACAATTGATTTTGGTTCCAAAATGATATGTGTAATTAACAATATTACTTAGCAATAATACTATCAAAAAATTAGATGAAACCATTTTGAATTCTTAAATTAAAAACCCCCCGCATAGATGTTTATTTCAAGAATTCCACATATTATGTGCACCTAAAAATTTGTGGCACTGTAAAAATATTATATGTGATATCACCATTTATGTAAAGTTAACGTTCACAAAATTCACAATCACAATTTATATATGTGAATTTTCTCAAAAAATCATAATCACACACATGCCATTAAATATTAACAAAATAGTTATAGGCATTTCCTCAAAAGTCAAAGTACTTCTCTTAAGTACAATTTTTCACATATCTTATTTAGCCTACAATAGTAGAATTAAAACAAAATTCTATGGACAAATGTTTTTTTGTTTGATTCTCTTTGACCAATGGCAAAAATCTTTAAATGTAGAATTAAAAATTTTATGGCCAACAAACTTTATTGTAGAATTTAAAATTTTCCACAGAACAATTTTCAGCATTTTGATATTAAATAAGTATAAGCTTGAAGAAAAGCTTCTCCATTTTGTCAATAGTAATCTCAATAGAATTTTATGGGATCACATTCTAAAAAACAAAATATTAGATCCATAAGATTTCTATTAAGCCACAATACCATTAACTATTAATCATAAAACATTTTACCAAAATATGTATATTTTTATAACAACACTCTTATCCCTCACTTGATTACTAGAATAGTGGAACTAGTTTGTAAATAGTACATCTGATAGGTTTTCAGAAAAGAGAGGAGGGTCACAATGAACACACTTAAAAGACCAATTTCCTAAAAATGCACTCTGATATTATTCCACATTTTTCCAGTAATTAAGTTTTCAAGGACAACAATCAAACCATAAAGAACAATTTTAATTTTTGATAAGAATATCAAGCAAATCATTGGCTTTGATGCTGCTTGTTGTGTATAAAGATAATCAAAGAATTTTTCTTTTATCATTAATAAAATTCTCAAAATAGAGAAAGATAGAATGGTTCATATACCTCATAGTGTAGGGAGAAGAAATTACTATTCTAATTCTCTTCATGAGTGACAAGTGACAAGTAAGTATTCATGGATATCTTCAAGTTGTTGGAACTGCAACTACAACTTGAAAAATTTTTCTTATGATTCTATACTGACTTGTTCTTCGCCCAAAGCATTCCAATCATGCCAAAATTGGACCAAAAATAATATGAGAATTCAAGCCGAATTATAATTCTTATCAAATTCGTACCCACAATAGTCATAGTTCTTATACTTATTTTCATCTTATGTTTACAAAACCATGCACGCAAGATGGTTTATATATATATATATATATACACATAAAAGGCACAGATATAGATAGTAGATAGTTGGCTTTCCTCATTCCCCTCATTCCCGTTGATGTTGTAACATTGGCTCATTAACAAGGTATTAAAACATTATAATGAAAAAGCAATAATATGTTGCCAACGTTGGAAACCCTTAGCTAAATTAAAGGTATAGAAAGCAATTTAAATTATTTTAATGGGCCAATGTTAATCAACACAAAACATAATTGAAGTGCACCCACATTCATTAGATTTATAAAACCAAATCAATGTCAGTGAAAAGCTGTTGGTTATCATGATATATATTATCAAACAATATATTAAACCATGTGGCCATAACGTTGATCAAATATATATACAGCTTAAAAGGAAGTAAAACTCCAAACACCCAATTTTGTAATGCATATACACTGCACAAATCACAAAATGATAGGAAGAATCCAACATAAAATAATCATAATTTGCAAAATAACAGGGAAAGAGAGCAACTTCACCGTTACCACAGTTAGCAGATAACAAAAAATTTATAGTGCGACAGTGGCAGGGTCAGTAGTACTAATTTCTTCAAGATTATTGTAAAAATTCAACACCAACACAGCCTGAGTCGCTTCTTAAGAGACACTGTTCTGAAAAAAATTATTTTGCATCTACAGAACTTCCTCCAACATTAAATAAACCCTTTTAGATGAAATCCAAGTACCAAAACAGCAGAAATACAAAATAGCAACCTAGTGAAAAACACAAAGCATAAAAAGTGGAGGAGGAGATGAGAACATAATTATTTGACCTGGACCGACTCGATGGTCACATGTTTTGGCCCAGCTGGGTCAAGACCGACCCAAGCTTCTTTTTTTAAAAGAATTATTATGAAAAATTGAAAATTTAGAAAAATGTGCACCTACCTAGAATCAAATTTTATCCCTCTACCTATAGATTGTGTGTCTTACCATCTTGCTATCAACTTCTTCTTAATTTATATAAGTGAAATATTATATATATATATATATATATATATAAGGTGCTAAAATTTTTCTAATCCAAAAACTAAAATGTGCATGTGGCAATATGACAAAAATTAAAATGAAAAAGATATTTAATTTAATAAAAAATAAGTATATTATTACTAATGAATTAGGCGATAAAAAATTATATTTATATAATTATTTGATGTAAAAAAATTAAATTAAGAAAAATTGAAGACGATAAACCAAAAATTTTATATAACATCTAATTTAAAAAACAAGAATCAAATATTTTTAAAAAATTATATGTAATTTTATGGCAAAAAAATTATTTATGGATATTTGTATTTTAATCATTTATGATTAATGACTAGAATTTTAAGACTTTAAAGTGTGAAATTTACATATACAATTATTTATTTTACTTAGTTTTAAATTTATTTGTAAACAAATATAAGTATACATATAATTTTTAATTTTTTTAATTTATTTATCCGATCTAACAACTGACCTGGTGATCCGGAGGCCAGCCCGGATCAATGACCGGGCAGGCTCTGATAACATTGGCTGAGAAGTTAAAGTGGTGCACAAAGTGAGAAGAGGGGTGTACTTTTTATAGGTGCATAAAAAGATAACTTATGACACAAACTGTGTTTAGCGTGACAAGCTTATAGCTTATAGCTTGTTTGACTAGTTTCTAAGCTCATTGAAAATGTTCGGTAAACAAGCTTATTTTAGTAACTTATAACTTATTATGATAAGTTACTTTGAATAGCTTATAACTTATGTACTTTTCTTTCATTTTTACCCTTCTTATTTTATAAAAATACTCATTATACCATTATATATATATATATATATATATATATATATATATATATATATATATATATATTATTTTTGGAATTAAAAAATATATATTTTTTATGTCATTTTACACTTACTTTTAACAAATATTTTAATTCAATAAGCTAGCTTATAAGGTATCAGTTACAAGTTATAAATTATAAGCTAAAAATTAACTTATAAGCTATTCACTAGCTTATAAGCTAATTTTGCCGAACAAAGTCAAAATTAATGGACTGTTACAAAGGCTTTAAAACAACATAAATAAGGAATAATAATGGCAAATCAAATATTTAATTATAATCATTTCTAATTCAATATTATAAATATTTCAAGAATATTTTCATAATTTTAAATATTTTTTTGAAATATATATTTTTCACGACAATAATATGGCAACAAAAGTGTCAGGAATGATTCGCTTTGTTGACTTTGAGGTGTGGTGTGCTCATGTTTTACTCATTTGTTATTACATCATCGAATAGCACCATCTGGATCGCATGCTGCGCCACTTTGGAGGAAACTAGCTAATTCCTGACCCACGGTCAATCTTGGTTGATGATGCACATTGTACATGTGCAGAAAGTACGACATTGATTGGGCAATAAAACTTAGGGCCAAAGGTTATATAGTAGATACAATGGTATTGGAAACACACTAGAAGATGGATTAATCATGTGAGTAATGCCCAGGGTTATACGGTAGATCTCTTGTTTATTGTCATATTTACATATGCTTTTGTATGCATTTTATTTTTTTATTTTAATTCCAATTTTATGTCATTGATAGGTTGATGTGGTAGAGTATATGCACCAACTTATTCACAAAGACCATATGCTTTCTCATCTAACTTTGCCCACTCAGCACTAGCCTGAACCTAGCATTCTAGAGCATGTGCCAAGGAAGAGATCTCAGCAGCTCCGGTTCTTCCCTATATTTACTACCACCCCTAGCAGAGGGTGACTTTTTCAGTCCGGTGTCAATGTAGTCGCAATTTGACTTTTCATAATTATTTACAAAACCTTCAATAGATAATGTTGTATTTGGAATGCAATTTATGACATGAGCTCAACTGATACTTTCAATCCAATCGCCCCGTATTAGATTTAAATTATCTACCCAATGTGCTGATACAGGATGAGAAGATAATGCTGGGCGTAAAGAAGAAGAATAGGATGGTCAGTCATGAATTCAATATATAAAGCCCCATACAGACAATTTGATCCGACAGCAACGGAATCAAAACAAATAATAACCTTTCCTTTACCGAGTTCAAAAGTATAGCCATATCTGTCTAAAACTAAAACTAAAAACTTAATTCATAAGAAAAGACAAGTCTCGGAGGAAAAGGAAATGAAAACATCCTACAGGACCTTCAGTGGAGCCATCTCTCTATAGTTGTGCCCGGGTTCACCACGATAGAGGAGATCCCACTAAGGTTACCTTACTCTGTAATCGGTAGGAGACCTAATCCCAAAGCTCTGATACCAACTTGTCACCTTCCAAAATCTGAGCACGTGACTGACACGGAAAGTGAATTTCATTTCACCTCTGTAAGCCTATCTTTCTCTTAAAAATCATACAATTCTTTTTCATGCAACCAAACCGAGTTCTCTATACATACTACAATTATTCACATTATATCACTGAATGAACCTACCCGATTACAGAGATTTCTAGATTTATACAACTTAGAATAAGACTTAACTATTATACCTTTATCCTGAACAAATGAAAAGGTAATCATGGACTAAGGATCCATAATTCCTTGTTTTGATATTTACCTTCAGCTGTCAACTCTGAAAAAAAAAATCAATAAGAGGGGTATGAGCAAACCACGTGCCCAGTGAGTAGATAACACAACACTATGACAAAAAAATATCATGCATCATAATGATAACATGCAGCAATCATACGTAAATCGATCATCATATGATATAATATTATTCATAATACTTCACAACAATATCCAAGTAAATCAAATACATTTCAACATAAATCAAAATTCACAACAGCAATCGGTGAAATCAATTTCACACACATTTCCCGTACCAACCGGATCGTCCAGAATACCTCTGGATCGTTGCCCGCGGCCCCCGCCGCATCCACCCTTATCGCTCCATTTATAATCTCCACCCTTATAACTTCACATAAATTTCTCCATGGGGTGCACCACCATGTCTTTCCTTTCCAGTCAAACACAATCACAATCACATATAAAAACATCCTCAATCATAATCTTGAGCCACATACACAACTCAGTCATTTACAATTCAAGCCACAACATAATCAATGTGGGTCCAGCAACATAGCATGTATACAACATAACCCATAATATAGAACAATTATTCACCAATAACATACTTCAACTATCCGCATATGAATGAACTCAACAATCAGAGTATGATACATTTCAACTCAGTTCACATGTCATTCACAATCCATCATATAACCTCCATTCATGAGAAACTAAGAAAATATAATTATATACATCACCTGGCACGTTCCACAATTGTTTATGTCTCATCGTCCCACATCATTCTCTTCAAACTTGGATATTCAACATATTTTCACTATGATGCAAAAAGTCAATAACAAAGATATTTAATCATAGCAAGTATTAACCCACTCACCTGGATTTCACACTCTCGGCACTTCCACCTTGCACCTTGACCATTCCTATTGTAACCAGATAAAAACCATCAGGATTACGAAATAGAGAAATTCCTTACCACTACTCCCAACCTTCATCCACTTCTCAAATCATAACTCCTAACTGGTAATGAATATCCAGATGAAACTTATACCATTGGAAACTAGACTCAAAGAGCTTTTCAACGATATTTAAAAAAAAAAAAAAAAACTGATGCTACAGTAACGGTCAACGTCAACGCAGCTACAGTAACGTTGACCGCAGCTACAGTAACGTTGACCGAGTCAATGCTACAGTAACGTTGACCGAGTCAACGCTACAGTAACGAGAAAATCTGGAAAAAAATTCTCAGTGAACAGTAATTTCTGGGGAAAATTTTCGATGTTCTTCGTGTTCTTCATCCAAAAATCCAAAAATCATATCTAAAACAACATTTCTTTTGATTTCTTCCATGAGTTTTCATCCTTAATGTCTAAGGAGTGTTTTAACACCAAAACCCCCAATTTCTACTAACAATCCAAGCTCAAATCTCAAATTTTCATCAAAAACACTAACTTTTTTCAAATATCCAAAATTTTACGAATTTCTCCTAGTTTTCTCCAAATTTCTTGTTCTAATAACATCATAAACCACCTAGGAATGTTTTAGATTAACATCCACACTTAAATTCATCCATTAAAATATTCTACAAAAATTTTGCAAAATGATAACCAAGGATTTGGTCTTGTAATAAGAGGAAGAAGAAGAAGAAAATCAACTTACCAATCATCCTAACTTTCATAGCTTCCTTCCCCGTGCAAAAATTGCATGAATGATTGATGAAGAAATTCCTTTGCAAGCATAATCGAGAGAGAGAGAAAGTGAGGAAGCATACGGGAGAAATGAGAGAAAGAAAAGAATAAGAGGAAATGTATACGCGTGGGCCCCACTAATTTCTTTTTCGATAAAATCGCTCATAGCCACCTTAGCTTATAAGATTTGTTCACTTTAATCCCTCTCGATGTCTCAAATACCACTTTAACCTCGAATCCATCATCTTTTCGGTACCGGACTCATAATTCATTCTCATAAGCTTTATTCTTCCTCTCAGGTTCCTATTTGGTCATTTCTCAAAAGTCCTCTATACTTTCTTTTCTTTTCACTTTAGTGCTTGAGAATTTGTAAAAATTTTCTAAATTAAAAATTAAAATTTCTATTTCCATATTTTCTTTACTAATTCAAAAAGCAAATTTTCCACGTAATTAAATTTTTTCACTAAACTTCAAAATAGGCTTTAAATATTCATATAAATTCTTGGGATATTACAATTACACGACGCGTTGTGGGACTAGCAGTCATTTTTTTTAAGTTGTATCTCACATCAACTGCATATTGAAACATTGTTCGATTTAATTTACATTTTTTTCATTCAGATATTTTTATTAACATATGAATTATTTTTTCATTTATTCATGTCAGATTGAATATTTATTGATAGGAAATTGCATTTTAAATTCCAACTAACTATTAGAATTGATATAGTTGTATAAATTTAATAATTATGATTATATAATTACAATTTTATATTTATTTATACAATTATATCAAAATATTTGATTATTATAATTGATATTGTTTATTTATTTTTATATATTATGTCACGTCCTAAAATCTGAGCACGTGACCGGCACGAAAAGTGAATTTCATTTCACCTCCGTAAGCCTATCTTTCTCTTAAGCATCATACCATTTTTTTAAATACAACTAATTTAAATTACATAATTTAGGAATTTAAAAGAAGAGAAATATTCTTTTGTTTTTTTTTACAAAAGATAAGAAAATACGGCTAAACCGAGTTTTCTATACACACTACAGTCATTCACATTACATCACTGAATGAACCTACCCGATTACAAAGATTTTCTAGATTTATACAACTTAGAATAAGACCTAAACATTATACCTTTACTCTGAACAAATAAAAAGGTAATCATGGGCTAAGGATCCATAACTCTTTGTATAGATATTTACCTTCAACTGTCAACTCTGAAAAAAATGTTAATAAGAGGGGTATGAGCAAACCACGTGCCCAGTGAGCAGACAACACAACACTATGACAAAAAAAAATACCATGCATCATAATGATAACATGCAGCAATCATACGTAATCGATCATAATATAATATAATATAATTCATAATACTTCACAACAATATCTAAGTAAATCATATACATTTCAACATAATTTAAATAATTCACAACAGCAAAGAGTGAAATCAATTTCACACATTTCTCATACCAACCGGGTCGTCCAGGGTACCTCTGAATCATTGCCTGCGGCTCCCGCCGCATCCACCCTTATCGCTCCATTTATATTCTCCACCCTTATAGCTTCACATAGATTTCTCCATGGGGTGCACCGCCATGCCTTTCCTTTCTAGTCAAACACAAACACAATCACAATCACATCTAAGAGTATTCTCAATCATAATCATGAGCCACATACACAACTCAGTCATTTACAATTCAAGTCACAACATAATCAATATGGTTCCAGCAACATAGCATGTATACAACATAATAACCCATAATATAGAACAATTATTCAACAATAACATGCTTCAACTATCCGTATATGAATGAACTTAACAATCAGAGTATGACACATTTCAACTGAGTTCACATGCCATTCGCAATCCATCATATAACCTCCATTCATGAGAAAATAAGAAAATATAATTATATACATCACCAGGCAAGTTCCACAATTGTTTATGCCTCATCGTCCCACATCATCCTCTTCAAACTTGGATATACAACATATTTTCACTATGATACAAAAAGTCAATAACAAAGATATTTAATCATAGCAAGTATTAACCCACTTACCTGGATTTCATGCTCTCGGCACTCCCACCTTGTGCCTTGACCATTCCTATTGTAACCAGATAAAAACTATCAGGGCTACGAAATAGAGGAATTTCCTACCACTATTCCCGACCTTCACTCACTTCTCAAATCATAACTCCTAACTGATAATGAATATCCAGATGAAACTTATACCATTGAAAACTAAACTCAAAGAGCTTTTCAACGATATAAATTTCACTCAAAACGGAGTCCGAATGAAAGAGTTATGAACATGCTACAGTAACGGTCAACGGTCAACGTTGCTACAGTGTCGTTGACTAAGTCAATGCTACAGTAACGTTGATCGAGTCAATGCTACAGTAACGAGAAAATTTGGAAAAATTTTCTCGGTGAACAGTATTTTCTGAAAATTTTCTAGAAAATTTCCAGAATGAACAGTGACGTTCTTCGTGTTCTTCATCCAAAAATCCTAAATCACATCTAAAACAACATTTCTTTTGATTTCTTACATGGGTTTTCATCCTTAATGTGTAAGGAGTGGTTTAACACCAAAATCCCCAATTTTTAGCAACAATCCAAGCTCTAATCTCAAATTTTGATTAAGAACCCTAACTTTCTTCAAATTTCCTAATTATTGAATTTCTCCTAATTTTCTTCGAATTTCTTGTTCCACAATTATTATCCAACATGTAGAAATATTTTAAACTAATATCTTTACTTAAATTCATCCATAGAAACAATACACAAAGATTTCCCAAAATGATAACCTAGGATTTATTCTTGTAAGTGGAGGAAGGAAAAAAAAAAAGAAGAACATCTACTTACCAATCTTCCTAGCTTCCAAGGTTTCCTTCCTTAAGCATTTGGCATGGATGGAGGTGAAGAAGAGAACTTGGGAGTCCTTGGCCGAGAGTTACGGGAGGAAGATAAAAAAATGAATAAGAGAGAATGATGAATGTTTAAATGTGTATGTGTGGGCCCCACTCATTTTCTTTTCAATTTAGTCTCTTTGGCAACCATCTTACTTAGGACTTGCAAGGGAATTGAAAAAGCTTGATTATACTTAGGGCACCCAATAGACTCCCACAAAATACACCTCATCACATCCCATTTTTATTAAAATTCTAAAATCTCGTATTTGTTCACTTTAATCCCTCTCGATGTCTCAAATACCACTTTAACCTCGAATCCATTATCTTTTCGGTACCGGACTCATAATTGATTCTGATAAGCTTTATTCTTCCTCTCAGGTTCCTATTTGGTCATTTCTCAAAAGTACTCCATATTTTCTTTTCTTTTCACTTTAGTCCTTGAGAATTTGTAAAAAATTTTCAAATTAAAATTTTGAAATTTCTATTCCCAAATTTCCCTCACTAATTCAAAAATAACATTTTCTACGTAATTAAATTTTCTAATAAACTTCAAAATAGATTTTAAATATTCATATAAATTCTTGGGATATTACATATTAAATGTAAAAATATTTATTATTATATGATCTAATATATTAATTCATTAATTAAATATATTAAAGTCAACAAGAAATTAATTTAAATAGTTTATTTTAATTTTTTAATAATTAATAAAAGTTAAAAAAATTATATATATATTTTTAATAACTAAATATTTTTAAAAAATTAAATAAAAAAATTTAAGCCGTGTCTCATTGATTGAAACAAATATATATCTCATTTTTTCAAAAACATATTTAATACTAAGACTCGGTGTCTCATTAAGTCTCATTAATTTTTTTAAAAAAAATATTGAGAATCTAGAGGCTGAATCTCAATCTTTTTTTTAAAAAAAATAAGTGTGACTGCAACTCGACATAATTAGTCAAAATTAAAAAAACATATATCTTTATGTGACTCAAACTGTAATATTTGGCAAAAGTATGGTATCTGCCAAATATATTTTTTTTTCAAACCATAGCACATGCCGTAAAAGGTCGAATGAGATGAGATCCGTGTCGGTGTGTGTTGCAGTGACAGTACAATATGGGGTCCCAAAGGCATTGAATGCCCACACCTAGTGCATTGTGAAATGGAGGTATAATTAATAGATGATAGGAGACATGGTCAATCACAATAACTTTTGAAAAGATATTTTATTGTTTGCTGTTGAAAATGTGCTATTGTACATTTATTCCACGTAATTATAAATCTGGCGTTTTACTTTCAATTTCATGCCCTGTGATCGTGCGATGCAAAGGCTAACTGTATATGTAGGAGTTAGTATCTAAGAAAAAATAAGAATAGAAAAAAAAAATAAAAAAAAAGAGAATAAAAAAAATTTTGTTTGGTATTCATTAAAAAAGAAAGAAGAAAATAATATTATTATATTTTTTAAAGATAATAAAAAATAAATATAAAAATAATTTATTATTTTGCCCTTAACTAAACTCCAAGAGCCCTCTCGACTGGCCAGGCTTGGTATGGCCGGTCAACCGGCTGGCATGGGCGGTCGACCGGTCAGGCGCCCCTCTGGTTCGTCTTACTTCTCTCATATGCTCTCTCTCCCTCTCTCATTCTCTACTGGCTCTCTCTCTTAATCTCCTCTCTCATTAGTTCTCTCTCCTGATCTTCTCTATGTGATTCTCTGTTTTTCTCTTACCATCGGTGTCTCAAACTCCCTACTCAGTCCATCAGCGTCTCTGAAGAGACAAAAACTATGCCTGCGTGAAGATCTGAATTTTTTAGCAGAAAGATTTCAAAAATGAAATTAAAAGAAATGCTTCAATGCATTTTTTTATTTGGTTAATGTTTCTCTGCATTTGGAAGCTTTCAACTTCTTCCATACCTTCACCGGCAAAGCAGAAGCAAAGCAAGGTCGAGAATAAGGTGCACAAACCAGAAGATAGAAAGGAAGTTGTAGGTGTACGAAAAAAGACAATTTCAGAAGTCACGCGTTCTTTCCATTCCAGAATGCGCTTTTCCATTGCTAAATTGATGGAAGCGTTCTGTACAAAAATAATGGAAGAGAGAATTCCCAGTTACATCTTCTAACAACTATAATAAGCATACCAAACGACGAAAAAATATTACAGTATAAGAAAGACACTTTCCTTTTTCGCGTATAGTTGCATACCAAGCACTCTCTTAGTCAATTTCTACTCGATGTGACCAATGAAGCTTGACATGTGGCACTCACTTAAAGGAACACTAATCCCAATTTCATTTGAGTGGATCAATCCCACAATGCGGAAGAAGAGGAAGATCACTTCAAGTGCAGCTCCCCTTAAATAGTGGCGCCAACAACACCCACTAGTTGGTGTGTGGGTCGTCCAATTTCTTTTAATCTAATCATTTTTATTTTGTCGTGTGTCACTTTAGTTTATTTAATTTTTTTTTGTTGTTTTCTTAGGTGTAATCCTAACCATCCATTGTTATTTTCATCCACCATCCAGAAGACGACACGTGTCCGTACCTTTTTCTCCTTCCAGAACCCCATCAATTCCATGTCCTGAAGCTCCAATATCAACCTTTTGAAGATTAATTCTTTAATCTCACACTCAGCCTCATCTTACGCCAAATTTGGAAAAAGAAAATTTATATTTTAAAAAAGATAAATAATTTCCTTATTCTATTTTATGATATGCCTTTATTTTTTTAGTTAAAGTATGCCTTTCTTTTTTAGCTTTTGAAAACAAAAATGTTCTTTTTTTATAATATAACAATATAATTTGTTGATATGCCTTTTTTTAATAATATGACAGTTTAATTTGCAATGTAAATTTTGAAAAAAAAATATTTTAAAACTCTAATAAATAATTTTCTTGCTCTGTTTTATAATATGCCTCTATTGGTTTCGTTACAATATGCCTTTTTTTTTTTAGTTTTTGAAAACATATTTTTTCTATTTTATAATATGACAATATAATTTGCTATGTAAAATTATAATATGAAAGTATAATTTTATAGAAAACAATAATATAGAAATTCAAAAACTATAAAAAAAAGGCATATCAACAAATTATGTTGTCATATTATAAAAAAAGAACATTTTTGTTTTCAAAAACTAAAAAAAGAAATGCATACGTTAACTAAAAAAATAAAGTCATATCATAAAATAGAGTAAGGAAATTATTTATCTTTTTAAAATATAAATCTTTTTCCAAATTTGGCGTAAGATGGGGCAGAGTGTGAGATTGAAGAACTAATCTTCAAAAGGGTGATGTTGGAGCTTCAGGACATGAAATTGATGGGGTGCTGGAAGGAGAAAAGGTATGACACGTGTCGGATTTTGGAAGGAGGATGAAAAAGCAATAGATGGTTAGGATTGCACATGAGAAAACAATAAAAAAAATTTATAAATAAGTCAGAGTGACAAGTGGCGGAATGGAGATGGTAAGATTAAAAAAATTGGACAGCCCACACACCAACTACAAGGTGTAGTTGGCGCCCCTACTTCAAGGGAGCCGCACTCGATCACTTCAGCCATCAGATGAAAGAGTCATTGTCATACTGTAGACTCAAAATTATATATAAATGGACTATGATATTATATATAAAATATAAAGTAATATAGTAATATACACAAATTATTAAATATCATAAAATAATAACAACTCTTGTATTTGATGAATATGTAATGACTTTATATAATTTTTTTTAAATTATATAAAAATTTAAAATTTTTAAATAACAAATCTTAATATATAAATTTAAGATAAAATAATATTTTATTTCCTTAAAGTTTACATCAAATTTTAAAGAGATTTTGCATTTTCAAATAACACTGTTCTTCTGCGACTATTTCCATTGAAACTTGAAATAATGATTAATTTCGAATCTGAAGAAAAATCTGGACCCAATTCACATTATATTGTGTGGGAGTCATATGATTTGATTCCATTGATTATTGACCAAACTTTGTATAACTCATAATGTCAGAAAAATTTATGTTTGTTTTACTTGTTTCCGTTAAAATTACTTTTAATTATAAAAAAATTTAAAATTTAGTAATAACAAATTTTTTAGTTTAATAATAAAAATAATTTAACTATATATATATATATATAGAGAGATTAAATTGAGATGTTTGATTTTTTTTTAAATTACACTGAGACAATTATAATATTTTTAAATAAATAATTTATTCAATTTAAAATCATATATAAACGAAATAGATAGAAACATAAATTAAAATTAAGGTTAAATTATGTAATAAAATATTTAATTAAACCGATAAATAAACTAGTCCTGACCTTGAATTTGAGAAGTTGATTAGGATGTCAAGTGAAAAGGAATGAATTAAAAATCATCCAAGTCACCCCATCCCCTTATAATTAGATAAAATTACACTATCTTCTCTTGCTTAATGATACTCAATATATGATATTTTCATAGTTATAAAGTAAATTACACTTTAGTTTAATTTTATTTTTCTATTTAAAAGTGTCATTATAGTGTTTTTTTTATGTTTAGTAACCAAATGCCCTTTTTATTTTTTTTTTATTTTTTACTAAAACGTTTTCTTATAATCTAAGAATATATATATATATATATATATATATATTGGTATACATTTTTTTTTGCTATTAATCTAAAATAAAAAATCACAAAAATTTTATTGTGTTGTTTTAAAAAAAAAGCATTCAATATGTACTTAGGCTAATAGATGATATATTAGTACAAGAAAAAAGTCACATTATCAGGTTATTGAGCATGAAAAATATATTGTAATAAATCTCTTTAAAATTATAGTAAGATGTAATAGTCTCACAGTCATGAAAGAGGCGAATGTATAATTTAGTGCTCAGAAAATCGAATTGAATCGAATTGATTTGTTCAACCGAAAAATTAGTAAATCAATCAGAGAACTGGTTTAGTTTAGACTAGTGAACCAGTGGATATTTGAACCGGTAAAAAATCAGTCAAACTAATAAAACTAGCAAGTTCAACCGAAAAATCGATAAATTGACCAGGAAACCGATTCGGTTTGAACTAGTAAATATGTGATTGTTTGAATCGGTGAAAAATCAGTCGAATCAGTAAAACCAACTGATTTAACTTGTTCAATTTTATTTTACTTTTTTATTTTTTAAAATTTTTAGTGAACATTATTATGTGTTTTTAATAAATCTTTAAAAATTTAAGCTATTAAGTGAAGGTGCATATATATATATAACATGTCTAGAATATTTTTAATATTATATATTATACATTTTAATTTTTTTAATATATGTAATATATATATATATATATATATATATATATATATATATTAATTGTATAATATAATATTTTAAATACCACTAATTCAATCACGGTCCAAACATTAACCTTTAAATTGGTACTTCGATCAATTCAATACTAGTTTAATTTTTTAAACCTTCGCATAATTTGATTAAAAAATAATGTTAGGTAAGGGTGTAATTTAATGGTTAATATAACGAAAATTAGCAAAAAGGCTATTTTGGCAATGTCTTTATCATGGAAAAGAAAATCGGATTAGACCGGCTGGTCGAATTGGAAAATCAATGAACCAATCACTAGTCTGGTTCGAGTAAGTCTTAAAAATCATGTAGTTTTCGAACCAGTGAAAATCAATTGAACCGACCACATTGATAAAATTGTCGATTCTCCTATTTCACCAGTTCAATTTTTTTTTCGACAACGAAGAGAAGTAGAAGAAGAGAAAGAATAAGCAACTTAGCTCGGAGATTGCAACGATGAACCGGCTAGTGAAGACGAAGAAGAGATGTAAAGCTGAAGGATTTGAGAGGGAAAAAAGAGAGTCTGAACTACAATTCTTTATGGGACAACTGATGAAATCTTTATGGTCAGCTCCTGAACGTTCAAAGAAAAGGTTATGTCATCGGTGATTGGGCCTGTGCTGTCGAAAACCAAAATAAGAATGTCGTTTGGAGGCCAAGCTTAAACGAGTAATGGATTTGACGATGATGAGAAAAGATTCCAATGACGATGAGATCATCGGTGAAGAGGTTGAAAAGATCACCACATGAATTTTGAATCATAAAGCTAATCTTCTTTAGGAAAAAATACTAGAAAGTCGAGCATTTATTAATTTATGTACTGGTTAAAAAAACTTTTTTTAGAGGCTGAGTCCCATGAAAAAATGCATGGGTCCCAATATCCTTTTCCATCTTTCATTTGAAGTCGTCTGCTTTCTTTTTCCATTATTGTAATTTGCTACCATTTGATATAAGTTTTGCTTGCAATAGTGGAGAAAGTCAGGAAAGTTAAGAGAGGAAGTAAGGTGTTTTGGTTTAGAAAAATGTGAGGTTGATTGCTGATGTGATGATATTTTAAAATCTTTTAATTATAATTTTTGTTTATATAGATATATATCATTTTTTTAATCTTTTAAAATAAACCAATCCAATTTAAAATGATGCAATCATTCATCTTTAGATTCATATATTTATCAATTTAATTATCAATTTGGTTTTTTAAATATAAATTTTTATAATACTGCAAAAAGTTTCGGTGGTTGAAAAGGAAACATTTGGAATTTTTTGCACTTCTGTGGTTGTTCATTGTTAGAAATGATTTAAAATAATGCGGTCTCAACCTCAACACCAGGGGAGAGATCTCTATCTCACAAGGAAACCCCACTTTCCGAAAAACCAGGCAGGCAATATGGCCGTGACCCACCAATCCGACAACGTTTCGCCGGATTCCGAAATAGAAATCCCGCTTCTACATTTGGAGGATACAGTAAACGGCACGGTTGACTACGAAGGCAAACCAGCCATCAGATCCAGGTCTGGATATTGGAGATCTGCTTCGTTCATCATAGGTACTTCCACAATCAATCTTTCCCTCCCTCCCTCCCTCCCTCCCTCTTCCAGCTTTAATTTCTCTTCAACTGTTAAGGGGTGGAAGTGGCGGAGAGGATTGCGTACTACGGAATAGAGTCGAACCTCATCACCTTCTTAACGGGTCCGCTTCACCAGAGCACTGCCGCCGCCGCCGAGAATGTCAACATCTGGGCCGGAACGTCGTCCTTGCTTCCTCTCCTGGGAGCATTTGTTGCCGATTCCTATCTTGGACGCTACACCACCATCATCGTCGCTTCCCTTATTTACATCTTGGTCAGTTACAGATACAATCTCTCTCTCTCTCTCTCTCTCTCCCCCCCCCCCCCCACCCCCAAAACAAAAAACACAACACACACACACGTTCACTGTGGTAGTGTAAAGAAATCGGCCTATGAATTGACCAAGCTGGTTGGACTTCATATGAACCTCAACTGCAAGAGTCAATCAAATGATATACTTAGTCAAGCTGCGAATTCGGGTTCAAAATTAAGCTTTCTAACATATCTTTCCATGGCCAATTCTAAGCCGGTTAGGATGCCCAAAGCTCAGCGTTTAGGACACTTCCAATACCAATCCGCCGTGAGAAACCCCTAATCCAGGAACACCACCATAGTCACTATGCAGCCCATCCTGTTTCATCCAGCCATCAGAGTTAGCTTTAATCCAATCCCCCTCTGGAAACGACCATCCCACAAGTTTCTCCTCCTTCCAATTTGTGCCCCTGATATTCATTGCGTTGCATTCAAAAATCCTTCAAAGAAGAAAACATGAAGAACTTTTGTTGAAAAGTTAGAATGTGAACAGCTGTGCAATAGAGAGACAGGGAGAGGGAATACAATTGATATTTCAAAACCAAAGAAAGGTGTTGTTTGATTTAGAGGCTAAAAACAAAATTGAACTAACTGGTTTAAAGGGTGCATTTGTATGAGTCTGGATTTGCTGCAGTTCAAAATCGGTGCATTTCACTTTTAACAATGATTTTTATCGTTATTAAAAGTTATGGCAGCAGTTTTTTTTGTTGACAAAACTTTTAGCAACAGTAAAAATCGTTGCTGAAAGTGAAAAGCAGCATCGATTTTGATCAGCAGCAAATCCGGACTCCATTTGTATGTAGTCAGGTATTAAAATATGACAAGTTTATTATTCATCACATTTTTCCTAATAAGTCATATTAAAATATGAAAGGTTAACAACTATAAATGCCTATCTCACACCTCAGTCAATTCTAATTGTGAGCTCTGGTTTTATTTATTTATTTTTGTTCTTATGTGACGCTCAAAATTTTTTTTTTAATTAAGATGGTAGTTAAATTACTGGTAAGAGAAAGTTTATGGATTGAGATCAAGTCTCTTCATCATTAAATTGCATCCAAATCTTTGTAAAGTATTTTTAACCAATGTTATTAAATTCGACATGACTATTAATTCATGTTTGTATTCGAGTCATGGAATTAATTATTAAATTAAATAAATAAATTATAAAATTAAAATTTATATATATATATATTATTATAAATAAATTTAAAATTAAGTAAAATAATAATTTATATATAAATTTTACACTTTAAAAATATTATTATATATTTATTTATTCATATTAAATATAAAAGACCAAAAAAATATTTTTTAATAAAAAATTCAAATAGCCTGTACCATACAATAAATTCCCATAAACACTAATACACATAAAAGGCATTAGGCAGTAGACTCAGTAAGTTCTTCCCCTTCCGTAGACTCAGGCAGTAGACCACCAATCCGCCATTACATGCCAACTGCCGACGTCAATTATCTCGGTTTCTCCGTTCAACCTTTCAGTCTCTCTTCTTCAATTCTTCCTCTTCGGTTCTCAGATTCTTCTTCCTCTTTGGCTTGGATGGTTTAGACTCTTCTTCACCGAATCGTCTTCGGTTCAGACAATTCAGACTCTTCTTCAGATGGTTCGGACTCTTCTTCCTCTTCTCTCTTCACAAATGCCGGTTTCGATAGTTCAGAGTTCAGTCTTTTCTACTTTTTCTTCTTCTTGATGTTTTTGTTCTTCGCACTCTCACTTAATTTTTTCTTCTTCTTCTTCTTGATCTTTTTGTTCTGCACACTTTCACTTGATTTTTTCTTCTTCTTCCGCCCAACACCCATTGAACACAGACAAGTAATGGAGATGGCGGTTCGGAAACGGCGATCAGGGGATCGCAGATTTTTTAAATATATATATATATATATAGAACCAGGCCAACAGGTTACTAGGTTAGCGGTCGGTTGAGACCCGGCCAGATTAACAGAGTTGATTCTACAGTGTTCTTGTTCTAAAAGGATGACCCAGACCGATTCCGACTTTGAGTTGCTACCTGTAGGTCTAAGTCCAATAATACAATTTTTTAACAGTGTGAAGTACTTTTAGTATGTCTTCATTTGTCATGTTGGTTACCCACGCATCAAGCCAAAATTTCAGGGTCCAGATCCTCGGCTTAGAATTTGTCTGCTTTGAGTTTCAGCAACGGTTTTAACTGTTGTTAAAACTTTCAGCAATAAAAAAATTGTTGCTGAAAGTTTTAGCAACAGTTAAAACCGTTGCTAAAACTCAAAACAGACACCTGCTTAGAGCCCAAGTTCCATATGAGGCCATTTTTTCACCTTCCAATTTCTGCAAATCCCACTTCAAGTATTTGAAGCATTGCCTCTATTATTAATGATTAGGATAATCTTGTTGCGACAACCATATTTGCTTCTCGAGTTCGAGTCCCTTCAGGGCCACTAGCGGTTTTCCTTGCTATTAACTTCAATGCCTCTTGAGACTAGTTGAGGGGCGCCCAAGCTGGCCTAGACACTCAAGGATATTAAAAAAAAAAAAAACGTGTTTGCTTCTAACCATTGTAGCCCAAACTTTCTCTTTTTTCTCAAGTTCCGTCCTAATTTCATTAACAGTGCTTTATTCATAATGCAAGATTTTCTCAAACCCAATCCTCCATAACTCCTCTTCTTTGTCAAGGTGTCCCAGGCCAAGAGACCAAGTGAGGCCTTTTCGTGTCAACTTTGTCGCCCCAAATGAAGTTCCTGCTAGCTTTATCAGTAGCTTCACAAGTAGAAATAGGTAAAGCAGCAGTTTGCATGTTATAAACAGGAATGGAATTAAGAAGTGATTGTGTGAACGTAATTCTACCGCGAGAGAGAGAGAGTTTTGGATTTCCAAGTGTTGAGAGCCTTTTATTAATTTTATCCCCAAGATACCTTTTAGAGTATCTTTGTTAACTCTCTCATGACGTCAAGGCACACCAAGGTACTTATTAAGATTATCAGGAAGGGAAAACCCTGCCTCCTCACTTAGACTCATACCTACATTAAAATTAACATTTCTTTGAACAAAACAGCTTTGATTTCTCCTTATTAACTCTTTCTCCCTTGGGCTTACAAAACATATTAAGACAATTTGAAATCGTAGAGACTTGGTTAATTGAAGCCTCTCCAAAGAGAGAAAGACCATCCGCAAAAAGAGATGAGAGATAGGAGGGCAGTTAAAGAAGAATGTCGTCAGCAAAGAAAATATGGGAGATATTTGGATCTTTATTTTTAAAACGAAAGGGCTACCAATATTTTTTTATTATCTTCTCCATTATCAGACTATTCAAGAATTCCATTGCCAAGATAAATAGGTAAGTAGAAAGAGGATCACCTTGCCTAATTCCTCTTGAAGAATAGAAAGAACTAATTTTCTTTCCATTTATGAGTGGTGTGTATTTAACTTCTTTTTAGACATGAAAAAATTAGATTACTAATACTTGAAGGCAAGTTCATGTTGCTTAATTTATTCTATGAAAGACCAAGAGGTTGAGTCAAAGGCTTTTCTTATGTCTATCTTTGAATGATTCATTGAACTTAGGGTCTCCTGTGCTATGAGAAGATAACCCAAAATCTACCATTTTCATGTTGTTTTGCCCACATTTCTTATGTTTAGGATAATTCTTTTTTTATCTTTTAAGACACTTTTAGTTAAAAATAAATTAGGAATTTTCTCTTATGGTTTCTTATAAAATAATTTTAATAATATAAAAAACTGATAAAGTTCACTTGTTAAAATTGATAAATACACTTGTTTGAACTTGAATGAGACTTAAATTTAAATTTTTTTAATAAATTAATGTGTTTCATAAATTTAGGTCTACTTTTAGTGGTGACAAATTGCCATCGAAGGTAACTTTAGGTGGCAACAATGAAAAGTCGTCACTAAAAATTGCCTTCAATAGCGACAAATATTGCCACCAAAGTGATATTTGTGGCGACACTCAACAATCCCTTCAATGGTGACAAAAGTTACCACCAATTATCACCTTTGATGGCAACACTCAAGTCATCACAAAAGGCTACTTTTAGTGGCAATAAATGTTGCCACATAAAGCTCCTACTTAAAAAATGTATATAATATAATTTTTATTATTGCAACAAGGAATAAGCTTGGCACAATTGGTCAAGAACACATTCTGTAACATTCATGACCTAGGTTTGAGGCTGGCTGAAAACACTTTGAATAATTAAATTTCCTCTCCATGCCAACCTGTCACATGTGCGTCATGTCAGCTAGTCAACTATCGCCATGCATGTGCCACATGGCGTCACATTTAAGTTTAACATCAGTGATGACAAAAGTCGACACCAAAAATCAAATTTGGTGGCGACAAAAAATAGTCACTACTAAATGACACTTTCATTGGCAACAAATCATTGAAGGATACCTTTAGTGATGACAAATGTTGACACCGGCTAAACCCTAAACACTCTACGACTACCTTCAGCGGCAACAGACCAAAGGTCACCTTTGGTGACGACTTTTGTCTCACCACAAAATAGTGTCACCTTTGGGGGGCAAAAATGGAAAATCGCCATTGAATGGTGGTGACCAACTCCAAAGGGAGATGTATTAAACAACTTTTGGTAGGATAGCTTTTGGTGACAACTCCGTTTGTCGCCACCAAAACCTTCAATGATGGAATTAACAGCAGCAACTTGTGTTGCTACCAAAGACCCGTTGGTGTCAACTTTTAGATTTTTTGTGGTATTTTTGTTGTCATCGAAAGTCAATTTTTTGTTAGTGAATGATGAGTAAGCAATATCATGTTGAAAAGTATGTTGCATATCATCATATTTGTTAATTTTATTAATAACAAATAAATAGAAAGACATTACTAACAACATATTTATTTGAGAAGACTAAATTGAGAAATATCCATTCATAAACCAAGTTGAAAAAACTAATTGTATGAGGGACCAAATTGAGAAATATCCTACCGAGTGATACCAAAACAGAAGTTCAATCTTAAATGTAGTTATAACTTGGCCTAATTATATAAATGAATTGCAGGGACTAGGCCTGTTGACATTGTCAGCCATGCTTCCTTCTCTTACAAATTCCGAGTGCGGATATTCAACCACCAAATTGGCATCATCATCATCATCATGTTCTCGAAAGCCACAAGTCATACTATTCTTCTTCTCCCTCTACCTGGTGGCCCTTGGACAAGGAGGCCACAAGCCTTGCGTTCAAGCCTTTGGAGCAGACCAGTTCGATGAACAAAACCCTAAAGAGTGCAAAGCCAGAAGCTCATTCTTCAACTGGTGGTACTTCACTATGTGCGCAGGCTGCTTGCTAACCCTTGGGGTCCTTAACTACATACAGGACAACCTTAGCTGGGTTCTCGGATTCGGAATCCCTGCTCTTGCAATGATCATTGCTTTGTTTGTTTTCTTGCTTGGAACCAACACTTACAGATTTGTCCTTTGTACTCATGAGAAGAGCCCGTTCGCCAGAATCGGTCGGGTGTTCGCTGCAGCTGTGAGAAATCGAAATCAACCAAGTCCCGTATCGAACATTGCTATAAAAGAGGAAGCTTGTCAGATTGTACCTCATCAATGTTCCAAACAATTCAAGTAAGATAAATTGCTAGTTATGGTGTGTGTTAAAATTCTATCATATTGAATCGTAGTAGCATTCTTCAAGTGGTAGAAAGGATGGAAAATGTAAAAATTTTAGGAGAGAATGGTGTGTTGTGTTGCAGGGGAGAGAGAGAGATTCTATGCTCTGTTTTAGTAGATACCGAAGTGCAAAATGAGAATAAATTTATTGGTTGTCTCTTTGTAGTCCGTGAGATTTGAGATCCAACGGTCCAAATTTCAAATGGTGATTCTTTTCATTTTTTTTAAAAAGATACTAAAATTTGGACTATTGGATCTCAGAGAGACAAGCATGCTGCAACATATCTGTTCTACATGCGCAAAACGGGAGAGAATGAGAGAAATTCAGGTAGAGAGTAAGGAATGCCACGTAGGATTGCAAAGAGCTAAAGTGTCAAAAATGCTGATGTGGCTATTTAATTTAACAGAGATTTTAATGGAAGGGGGGCTATTTGCTCAAAAATAAAAGTTTAAGGAGCTTAATGGTCACATTTTAAAGTTGAGGGGGGTTCATTTCCCAAGGCCCTAAGTTGAGGGCAGTTTTATGCATTTTGCCCAAAATTCTGGCTTAAGTTGCTTGTAGTATTTTATTACAAGTTCTTAAGTCTTCTGTAGTAGATTAAGTGGAAAATGTAATAGTAATCTTATTGCTTCATGATTTATTCTGTTTACAACTAGCTTATCTATGGCATTTGAAGATTCTTGTGTCACTACGCATATTCTTTTACTTGTAAGATAATGGCTTCTTTGTCTTAAGTATATTTAGTTTTCCGCCATGGCAGTTTCCTCAACAAAGCATTACTTGCGCCAAAAGGTTCGAAGGAAGACGAGGCCTGTAGCCTCAATGAGGTGGAAGAAGCAAAGGCTGTACTTAGGCTTGCTCCTATATGGGCTACAAGTTTGGTTTTTTCTATTGTTTATGCTCAATATCGAACATTCTTCACCAAGCAAGGCGTTACTATGGACAGAACCTTTTTTCCAGGTTTTGACATACCCCCAGCTTCTCTTCAATCCCTCGTCACTTTGGCCATTGTCATTTTCAGCCCGATCTACGACCGCGTATTTGTACCGATAGCGAGAGGTATCACGAAGAAACCCTCTGGCATCACAATGCTACAAAGAATCGGAACTGGAATACTGTTATCCATAATTACAGTATCAATTGCAGCTCTTGTTGAGATGAAAAGACTTGAGACCGCAAAAGAGTATGGTCTTGTCGATGATCCGAATGCAACTGTTCCAATGAGTGTGTGGTGGTTGTTACCTCAGTACTTTTTGTTTGGAATTGCTGAAGTTTTCACCATGGTTGGACTCCAAGAATTTTTCTATGATCAGGTCCCAAATGAGTTGAGAAGCATGGGTCTTGCTCTGTATTTGAGTATAATCGGTGTTGGGAGCTTTCTGAGCAGCTTTCTGATCTCTGTGATAGAGGAAGTAACTGGTAAAGATGGACAAAGTGGCTGGTTCGATAATAATCTCAATCAGGCACGTCTTGATTGTTTTTACTGGTTACTTGCTGGACTAAGTGTGATGGGATTGGCTTTATTTATTTTCTTTGCAAAATCTTATATCTATAATCAAAAAGGAATGGCACAAGGATAGTTACTAGTTTGGTTCTTTTGTCATTTTGATTTTTGAGAGGTAAAGGAAAGTACAGTGTAATGTATACTATTGCATAGGTGTAATGTTTAATGTCGAGGGAAATTTGAAATGAAAAAAAAAAAAAGAAATCTGTTGATTCAATATGAACAGTTTCAAATATTGTGTTGTGTTTATTTTCAGTTATATTTCTGGCCATTGGATGGAAATCGAGCATTATATCCAGGTGGGCTTTGGAAAAGGGACTTCTTATTTTCTTGAAGCACAAAGAAATAGAAAAAGTTGAGGAAAAAAATGTGACAAATAGTAAGAATTATTTTGGTGTGGTACCGCAGAACATTAAATAATGTGGATGCCGTATTATATTTTACCATATTGTAGTATCCATTGTAATGAAAAATCGTACAGAACATAGTAGAAAAATTGAGAACACATAGATTTAACGTAATTCAATTAATGTGATTTATATTAATAGACAGAAAGAAAAATCTTCTTAATCTTCTGGCACAAATATTTTACACAGTACAACATAGTGGAAAAAGTCGAAAATGAACATGTATAATGAAAAACATAACTGTTCTTTAAACTGGGTCATTCCATTAGCCCTTGCACTGCTCGTTCTATAAACATCTATATTTTTCTTCATTCAGATTGCACTTCTAAAAATGCTGGGTTGGATCATAAATCCGATTTACTACATAATTTAAGTGACTCAACATCCATATTAGTGTACATATCTCTTTAGTTATAATTATTAAAGTTTCTGCAAATGTTTGCCATTGGGACTAACATTCCGTGCTGATTTTAGGTGCATCAATTCAAAGACAAATTAGGATCTGCTGGATTGGGTGTGTGTTTGTTTTCTTACTTCATGGATGCAGAGAAAGAAAAATAAAGTACTGGGAATAATGAAGAATATAACCATAAGACTTTGGCATGTGTTGTTTGATGAATAAAATGAATCGAGGTTGAGAAAATTTGACTAGTTAAGACATTGATTTAAGAGTAAAGGTTAGATTGTAATTAAATCAGTAGTACTTAAAATATATAATTAATAAATATATTACATATATTAAAATATTAAAATATATTAATATAATATATAATATTAAAATATTTTAGATATGTTACAGATATATATTTATATCAATCTTAAATATTCTTCTAATACCTTAAATTTTTGAAAATTTTCTAAAAATGCATAATAATATTCAGTAAAAATTTTCTAAAAAAAGATCAATTGAACCAATTGAACGGCTGATTTTAACAGTTCAATTAATTTTTTACCAATTCAAATACTCCTTGATTCACTGATCTAAATAAAATCGATTCCATGACTAGTTTAACAATTTTTCGTTGAACCAATTAGTTTGGTTTAATTTTCTGAACACTAAAACAACCAGTTCATTAATTTTTTAGTTAAACCGATTAGTTTAGTTTAATTCTCAACAATAAAACAAATGCCACATTTTTTGATTATTTGCCTGGAGTTTGCTATTTTTAGATAATGTAATTGTGTTCAAGCTCTTCATAAATGTGTGACGTGTCTGTGAAATTAAAAGGTGTCTTTTGTGTCAAGCACTCACGGCATGTTAGTTTTGGACCTTTAACACATATAGCAATGGTGTCCAAAAAAAAAAAGCAATGGTTTTTACAATTCTTTTATGATGACCAACCATTCTTTTATAATGATCATTACGTTTATAATTCTTTTCTTTTTTCTATTTTTTCTTGAAATTTTCTGTTATTAATTAAAAGCACTGTAAATAACCTAATTAATTAACAATATGAGAAACATCAACTTTAACATCATACTGCTTGAATTATTATAGTGATGTGTCAGTTACTTGTTGTTTTTTTTTCTTCTAATTTTGAGGGAGATGTCCGTTGTGATGGGGATCCGTCATCCCTCCTTCGCCCTATATAGTTATTAGATCAGGTTTGATCTAATGGTTATCACTTTTTCCACATTTTATCTAATTTTTTTTAAAAAATCACAAATAATTTTTTTAAATATAATAGTCAAAAATTAAATTAAATATTATCGTATATCCTAAAAATTATTATAAACTTTAAATTCTAAATCTTAAATTTTAAATTTTAAATCATAAACTCTAAACTCTAAACTTTAAATCCTAAACCTTAAATTTTAAATCTTAAACCCTAAACTTTAAATCTTAAATCTTAAACCCTAAACCTTAAACTCGAAACTCTAAAACTTAAATCATAAACTCTAAATTCTAATTTTAAATTCTAAACTCTAAACTCTAAATTAAATATTACTGTAAACTTTAAATTTTAAAACCTAAATTCTAAATTTAAATTAAATATTACTGTAAACTCTAAAAAAAATTCTTTGTAATTTTTTTTAAAAAAATAAAATTCAAAAAAATAAAAATCGCGAAAGAACTCCTCTGTGTAGGACGAGATCCGCGTCCTCGTGATGGAAGTCTTTTGTTTTCGTCAAGCTACACATCAAGCAGTTATGAAACTAATTATGATTTAATTTGTATTTTTTTCGCAGTTAAGAATGTCTAATTGAATAATATTATGTACAACTTTTTAGAATATGGTGGTTTTGATTTATTTTATTTTAATTAAACTATGTGTGACTTATTTCTTTAGTAATTATAAATATATGATTTGAATAGTAATAATTGATAATTTGAACTAGTATTATAATAATAATTAAACAAGCATATATTTAATTTATAAAAGATTAGAAAACTGCCTCTAAAAAAATACAAACTTACTATGACATTAGAAAACCACCGTTAAAACCAAATAAACCTCATTCTCCGCTGCAGCATTCAACATGCATAGTTTTAGTGGTGTTAAAAAATTAAGGTTTAAAAAATAGATCGATCATTGAACTGATAAAATCATCAATTAAAAGTCAATAGTTAGATCGTGATTGAACTATAGTTGAATCAATAGTATTTAAAATATATTAAAATATATAATTAATATATATGTTATAAATATTAAAATATAAATATAATAACAAAATCTTTAAAAAAAATTTTTTTTTTAAAAAGGCATAAGAAAACATAAGAGTAGTAGCTATGTACTTATACGTGCATACTAGATTCCTTTCAATGCAATTTATACCCTCTTTATTAAGAAAGAAACGCATAGAACTGGTGCAATTAATTTCTCCATCCAATGGCAATAGTACGTGACAGCTCTGGGCGATCACACTTCACACCACCCCTCCACGCTATCAGACTCTGCTTCTCTCTCTAAGTTTTCAAATTTAATCTATTTCTTCTTCACCTGATAGCAGTGCTTCTGGTGAAACCTGAAAGCTAGCAACCTTTTGGGTTTTACTGAACACAGATCTTCTGGCATTGGAGCTGGAGGAAGAGGTGCATGTGGGAATTCATTTGGAGTCCATGTTTCGCGACGAGTTTCGAGTTCCCTCTCCCTTCTGTTGCTATTGCTTCTTTTTCTTCTTCTTAAAGAACGGGTCAATCATGGCATCCCGTCGATTTTTTTTTAATGTTTCTAGTTTTTGACTGGTTTAATCTCTCTCCAAATTTAGGGCCAAAGGTTATATAGTAGATACAATGGTATTGGAAACACTAGAAGATGGATTAATCATGTGAGTAATGCCCAGGGTTATACGGTAAATCTCTTGTTTATTGTCATATTTACATATGCTTTTGTATGCATTTTATTTTTTTATTTTAATTCCAATTTTATGTCATTGATAGGTTGATGTGACAGAGTATATGTAGTAACTTATTTACAATGACCATGTCACTCTCACCTAACTCTGCCCCACTCAACAGTAGCTTGAACCTAGCATTCTAGAGCATGTGCCAAGGAAGAGATCTCAGTAGCTCCAGTTCTTCCCTATATTTGCTACCACCCCTAGCAGAGGATAACTTTTTCAGTCCGGTGTCAACGTAGTCGCAATTTGACTTTTCATAATTATTTACAAAGCCTTCGATAGATAATGCTGCATTTGAAATGCAATTTATGACATGAGCTCACCTGATACTTTCAATCCAATGGCCCGTATTAGATTTAAATTCTTTGCCCAATGTTCCGATACAGGATGAGAAGATAATGCTGGGCGTAAAGAAGAAGAATGGCATGGTCAAAAGAACAAGGATAAGAAGAAGAATCGAGACGTCGATAGTTGCAACCATTACGCGACCGTGTTGTGGGACTAATAGTCATTTTTTAAAATTGTATCTCACATCAACTGCATATTGAAACATTGTTCGTTTAATTTATATTTTTTTATTCAGATATTTTTATTAACATATGAATTATTTTTTCATCTATTCATGTCAAATTAAATATTTTTTGATAGGAAATTATATTTTAAATTCCAACTAACTATTAGAATTGATATAGTTGTATAAATTTAATAATTATGATTATCTAATTACAATTTTATATTTATTTATACAATTATATCAAAATATTTGATTATTATAATTGATATTGTTTATTTATTTTTTATATATTAAATGTAAAAAATATTTATTATTATATGATCTAATATATTAATTCATTAATTAAATATATTAAAGTTAACAAGAAATTAATTTTAAATAGGTTATTTTAATTTTTTAATAACTAATAAAAGTTAAAAAAATTATATTTTTTTAATAACTAAATATTTTTAAAAAATTAAATAAAAAAATTTAAGCCGTGTCTCATTGATTGAAACAAATATATATCTCATTTTTTTCAAAAACATATTTAATACTAAGACTCTGTGTCTCATTAAGTCTCATTAATTTTTTAAAAAAGGAATATTGAGAATCTAGAGGTTGAATCTAAATCTTTTTTTTTAAAAAAAAATAAGTGTGACTACAACTCGACATATTTAGTCAAAATTAAAAAAACATATATCTTTATGTGACTCAAACTGTAATATTTGGCAAAAGTATAGTATCTGCCAAATATTTTTTTTTTCAAACCATAGCACATGCCGTAAAAGGTCGAATGAGATGAGATCCGTGTCGGTGTGTGTTGCAGTGACAGTACAATATGGGGTCCCAAAGGCATTGAATGCCCACACCTAGTGCATTGTGAAATGGAGGTATAATTAATAGCTGATAGGAGACATGGTCAATCACAATAACTTTTGAAAAGATATGTTATTGTTTGCTGTTGAAAATGTGCTATTGTACATTTATTCCACGTAATTATAAATTTGGCGTTTTACTTTCAATTTCATGCCCTATGATCGTGGGATGCAAAGGCTAACCGTATATGTATGTCACGTCTCAAAATCTGAGCACGTGATCGGCACGGAAAGTGAATTTCATTTCACCTCCGTAAGCCTATCTTTCTCTTAAGCATCATACCATTCTTTTTCATGCAACCAAACCGAGTTCTCTATACACATTACAGTCATTCACATTACATCACTGAATGAACCTACCCGATTACAGAGATTTCTAGATTTATACAACTTAGAATAAGACTTAACTATTATACCTTTATCCTGAACAAATGAAAAGGTAATCATGGGCTAAGGATCCATAATTCCTTGTACAGATATTTACCTTCAGCTGTCAACTCTGAAAAAAATGTTAATAAGAGGGGTATGAGCAAACCACGTGCCCAGTGAGCAGACAACACAATACTATGACAAAAAAATATCATGCAGCAATCATACATAATCGATCATAATATAATATAATATAATTCATAATACTTCACAACAATATCCAAGTAAATCAAATACATTTCAACATAATTCACAACAGAAAACAGTGAAATCAATTTCACACATTTCCCGCACCAACCGGATCGTCCAGGGTACATCTGCATTGTTGCCCGCGGCTCCCGCCACATCCACCCTTATCGCTCTATGTATATTCTCCACCCTTATAGCTTCACGTAGATTTCTCCATGGGGTGCACCACCATGCCTTTCCTTACTAGTCAAACACAATTACAATCACATCTAAGAGCATCCTCAATCATAATCATGAGCCACATACACAACTCAGTCATTTACAATTCAAGTCACAACATAACCCATAATATAGATCAATTATTCAACAATAACATACTTCAACTATCCGTATATGGATGAACTCAATAATCAGAGTATGACACATTTCAACTCAGTTCACATGCCATTCACAATCCATCATATAACCTCCATTCATGAGAAAATAGGAATCACCAGGCAAGTTCCACAATTGTTTATGTCTCATCGTCCCATTCAAGCACAATATAATTTAAACATATAAATATATATATTTGAGTTATCATCCTCTTCAAACTTGGATATATAACATATTTTCACTATGATGCATAAAGTCCATAACAAAGATATTTAATCATAGCAAGTATTAACCCACTTACCTGGATTTCACGCTCTCGCCGCTCCCACCTTGCACTTTGACCATTCCTATTGTAACCAGATAAAAACCATCAGGGTTACGAAATAGAGAAATTTCATACCACTATTCCCGACCTTCACTTACTTCTCAAATTATAACTCCTAACTGGTAATGAATATCCAGATGAACAGTAATTTTTGGAGAAAATTTTCGAATGTTCTTCGTGTTTTTTATTCAAAAATCCTAAAATCACATCTAAAACAACATTTCTTTTGGTTTCTTCCATGAGTTTTCATCCTTAATGTCTAAGGAGTGTTTTAACACTAAAACCCCCAATTTTTAGCAACAATCCAAGCTCAAATCTCAAATTTTCATCAAGAACACTAATTTTTTTCAAATATCCAAATTCTACGAATTTCTCCTAGTTTTCTCCAAATTTCTTGTTCTAATAACATCATAAACCACCTAGGAATGTTTTAGATTAACATCTATACTTAAATTCATCCATTAAAATATTCTACGAAAATTTTACAAAATGATAACCAAATATTTGGTCTTGTAATAAGAGCAAGAAGGAGAAAAACATCAACTTACCAATCATCCTAACTTTCATAGCTTCCTTCTCCATGCAAAAATTGCATAAATGGTTGATGAAGAAATTCGACGCATAACCGAGAGAGAGAAAGTGAGGAAGCTATGGGAGAATGAGAGAAAGAAAAGAATAAGAGAGAAGTATACGCGTGGGCCCCACCGATTTCTTTTTCGATAAAATCGCTCATAGCCACCTTAGCTTATAAGATTTGTTCACTTTAATCCCTCTCAATGTCTCAAATACCACTTTAACCTCGAATCCATCATCTTTTCGGTACCGGACTCATAATTCATTCTCATAAGCTTTATTCTTCCTCTCAGGTTCCTATTTGGTCATTTCTCAAAAGTAATCCATATTTTCTTTTCTTTTCACTTTAGTCCTTGAGAATTTGTAAAAATTTCCTAAATTAAAAATTAAAATTTCTATTCCCAGATTTTCTTCACTAATTCAAAAAGTACATTTTCCACGTAATTAAATTTTTCACTAAACTTCAAAATAGACTTTAAATATTCATATAAATTCTTGGGATATTACATTCTTCCCCCCTTAATAGAATTCGGTCCTCCGAATTCAAAACTCAAGATTGAAACAAATGCAGATATTTTGTCTATATCTCATTCTCTCTTTTGGAATTTTCACAATCAAGTACAAAATATAACAAGTCCATTTTTTTTTCATTTCTCAAGTTCCTTCAATAAAAGAATCACCTCAACAAAAGAATATTCGAAAACTTAAATTTTATTTCTATTACATAAGCTACAGGCAACAAGCTTAACTTGATTTACAAAATAGATAATTTTAGTACGTGAAGCTTAAATCAAATATCAGCTTTAGGTACAAACAAAAGAAACAAAAAATTAAGGACGAGGAGGCTTTTGAAATGCAGAAGGTACTCCAAGTCTAAAAGAGGAAGGTGCTTCAGACCTTAAGGAGGAAGCTAATCGTTGCAGCCTAGAAAGAGTTTCTGAAGGAAACGTTTGGGAAATTTGGCGAAGTGCAGAAGTCACTCCATTCATACAGTCAATACATCTCGCTTGTTGGTCACGAAAATTTTGAGTTGCAAACATTGAATGTCTATCAACTCTATTCGCCAATTCCCTAAAATGACGATTCAAAAGCTTCTCTTGTTCTGTAAAGAGACGATTTATCAATCTCTCCTGGTCCTCAAAGTGGCGATTTATCAATCTTTCCAAGTCATCCATCTTTTGTCTCATTATTAGAAGATGTTGCTGTGCTAACATCCTCTAACTCTACTACATCCATTTTTCTTTTCTTAGCCTCTGGTGACTCTTCCATGGATCTCTTATTCTTATAATTCTCCAGGCTAAGATTTAGATCCAGCTTTACTTTGCCAGCCTCAAAGTTTAAATTGAAAGATTTATTGTCGGCCATATTTTTCTGAGCTATAAAGGTTGTACGGAAGGAGAAGTTTGATGCTAGAAAGCTTATAGGTAATGAACTCTTAGTGTAGTGAGCAGTGTAATGGGGCATCCATTATATATAGACGAAATTTAGGGCTACAAAACCTTTACATCATACTCTAAAGATGGCCTACAGACCTTATCCGTCGCAATGCCAACTGTCTATGATAAGCATGCCAGAAAATAACAAAATATAATCTAATACAAAAGATTTCCTCAAAAATTTCAGCTAACTTTTGACTCTTACTCAAATTATTCAACTAATCGCCGCTTCAATTTATGACTTCCTAACTCTGTATTTGTCTTATCCAATAATCCTAAATCGAGATATTACTCCATGAATGGGTAGTTTCATACTAGCCTTATCTAGGTTTCTAATCCGTGGCTTTGCCCTAGGCTTACACATTTTCAAACATACATATTAAAATAAAAACTTCTCACATTTACACATCAAGCGTTCCATAAAGTGAGAAAAAAAAATTTTACCTTTCACTTGCCTCTACGAGCATATATGTATATATGTATAAACATAGAGATACATCATTATCTATGTATTTTCATTTATTCAAGTCCTTTTTAAATTTCTGACTTCTCATTCTCTGAATGTATGTGGGATTGTTACGTATTATTCTTGACCATAACAAATAACTTTCACTCACTATGCATGAATAGCATACATATCATATGTTTTTAGATACATATAATCAAAGTATGATTCAATCAATGTAGGAGTTGGGATCCTCTAAGTTAGAGGTTGGTTGGTATTTAAGAAAAAGTAGAAATAAAAAGAAAATAAAAAAATAAAAAGGAAGAGAGAATAAAAAACAAATTTGTTTGGTATATATTGGAAAAGAAAAGAAAAAATAATAATATTATATTTTTTTAAAGATAATAAAAAATAAATATAAAAATAATTTACTATTTGCCCTTAACTAAACTCCAAGAGCCTTCAGCAGGGTCGATCGATCGGTTGTCGGGAGCCGGTCGACCAGTTGGCATGGCTTGGCATGGCCGGTCAATCGGTTGGCATGGTCTGGCATGGGCGGTTGACCGACTCCCGGCAGTCGGTCGACCGGCTGGTATGGCCCTCTGGTTCGTCTTACTTCTCTTATATGCTCTCTCTCCCTCTCTCATTCTCTACTAGCTCTCTCTCTTGATTTCCTCTCTCGCTAATTCTCTCTCCCGATCTCCTCTCTGTGATTCTCTGCTTTTCTCTTACCATCGGCGTCTCTGTAATGCTCCAATAATTTGTATGAATATTTAAAATCTATTATGAAGTTTAGTGAAAAATTTAATTGCGTGAAATATGTTTTCTTTCTTAGTGAAACAAATCTACCTCACTCAATTAATTAGCTAAGGTCTTAGTCAAATTAATTGATTCGGCATTTAAGCGTAAGAACTCATAAAAACTACGTAATTAAGGTTATCTATGTCTAGACTAACCCGAATTACGGTAGAAATTACAAAGGCAAGTCCATATCAAGCTATGTCTAGCACTAATATAAACCCTAGGTTCATTGAAGATGGTAGCTAAGCATACAAGAGTGATAAAAACGGTAAAGTCTACTCCAAAAATTGAAATTACAAATATATTAAAGCATTCAATAACAAAGCTTCATAGGAGTCAATTACATCAATCCCCTAACCCTAGAGACTTAGTTACACATGGTGGAAGAAGAGAAAAACATCACAAATACATAAATAAACATGATACAAGAGGAAGGAGAGAAAGAAATAAGCATCAAACTCAATGGAGAGTAGGTTTCCCTTCTTCCCCAATTTGCCCTAGCAGAGCTCCTTCTTCTCCAGCCAAAAGATCCTCAAAAATGCTTCAGAAATCCAATTTATAGGCACATGTCAGGATCCCGGCGCCCAGGCGTCCAGGCGCCACGCAAAAAATGCTGGAAAAGTCATTGTGTGGCGCCTAGGCGCCCTAGGTGGCGCCTGGGCGCCACCTTCATTAATTGAGATAGAGAGTTGGGTTGCTGGCGCCTCGAGGCGCCCTGTGTGGCGCTTGGGCGCCAGCCATTAAATGTTCAGGCCGAGAGTAAAGCATCTGGCGCCTGGGCACCAGCCTCCAGACTTGCATTATATCAGCACTTTGCTTTAGAATCTCATCAGCACACCAGCTAGTAGCAGACCAGAAAAGAAAGCCTACAAGAAAAACACAACTGTAATACCCGTTAATTTCGGAATATAATTCGCTTAAGCGTATTTTAGAATTTTACAACGTTACTTTAGTTATTTATTTTGGTCATATTTAATTTTCATATTTAATTGTTCTCTTTGAATATTATTTATGAAAATTGAGTTAAATGACTGGACTAAATATTTGCACAATGTGGGATATATTCTAAGAATAGTGAAATTCATGAAAAAGTGGTTTAAGAATGGTCAATTAGTCCATTTATTGTAAATTGACTGGATGGGTTTGGATGTTGGGTTATGGATACCCATGGGTTATTCAATAACCCATTAGAAATATTTAATATAAAGCTTCAATAATAACCCCCCTCATTTCTCACTCAATCGAAGGAAGACTGAAGTTCGCTTTCTCTCGTTTTCTTCATCCTCTTCTCAAATCCTTTCCTTGATCTTCAGAGTTTTGATTATTTGTTCGGTTCAAAAGCTTTGTAAGGATCAAAGGTAAGCTTTAATATCGTTATTTTCCTTAAATTTCAGTTTATGTAGAAGATCAGAGGAGGTTTTGTTCTTGAAGATTTTGATGATAATTCATGAATCTCAGTTGTTTTAGAAGTTATATTTGAGTTATAATCGGTTAAAAGAGTTGAGATTCTGGTTTTGAATCAAAAGAAAGGAAAGGATGAATTTTTTGAAAGATTTTCTGCAAAATTCGAAGTACCGTAGCAACTGGAAAATCTGAAATTTTTCTTCGAGCTACTGTAGCGACTAGAAATTTCGGAAAAAAAAATCTGGAAAATTTTCTTCGAGTACTGTAGCAGTTACTGTAGTGTCGGCAGTCAACGGTACTGTAGCGAACCGTCACTGTAGCAAACCGTTACTGTAGCAATCAGAAAATTTTGCGTATTTTTGTGATTTTGTTTCCTTTCTTATGTTTCCTTGTAATATATTTTACTAGGAGATTTTCTTACACAAATTCTAGTGTGGAACAAGGTAAACTTGGACAAACATCAAGGTGAGTGAATAACGTTGCTCAGCTAATTTGATATTACTAGTCAAAGTACAATATAAGTCCCATTTACAATATTATTTGGATAATAAGCAATTAATTTTTTATATGGGAGTATATGATGATCAGTAGAAATAAGAGTATGTAGAAATTATTTATTTCATGACAATTGTACTATGTGATGAATTCTCACTATCTTATTAATGAGTAAAGATCTACGGGATCTAATACACGAGTGTGAAAGGGTTAAAGTCTCATACTACTCGGTGTATATCTAAGAAATCTTATACACGAGTTTGAAAGGGTTAGAGTCCCATACTACTCGGTGTATATCTATGAAATCTTATTCATGAGTTTGAAAGGGTTAGAGTCCTATACTACTCGGTGTATACCTATAAGATCTTATTCACGAGTTTGAAAGGGTTAGAGTCACATACTACTCGGTGTTTATCTATGAAATCTTATTCATGAGTTTGAAAGGGTTAGAGTCCCATACTACTCGATGTATAAGACAATTAATTATATGAGTAAATGTGGTATTTGTACTTTTGATATTTTATATAGTACAGTTATTTACTTACTGAGTTTTTAAATAAACTCACACTCCCTATGATTATTTTTTTCAGATACAGAAAACAAAGAACAAGAGTATCCGTTTGAAGATTAGAAGCCCCTTGGAATTATTCTTTATTTCTGTCTGGTGGGATACCAGTACTTATTAATGTGGATACTAGAAACGCTCTGTACTTTCTATAGGTCTCCTAGGCTTGCGATGAGATAGAAATATCAGACTATGTATGTCTATATTTTCTTATTAGATGAATATAATTCTATAGTATGGAATGAATGATTAAGGTTAAATGTAAAACCTTACAGAATATATGTAAATAACGTATGTTTGAGAATTTTATCTAATGAGTAGTATCTTTTCACATGTTCAATTTTTGGGATGTGACAACAACAAAAAGCATAAAAAGGTAAGGAAAGAGATTAAAACAAGATAAAGCAAAGCAACTACTATGTACAAAGAGGAAAGCCAAAAATAAAGAACAAAGCAAGCAAAAGATAACAAAAAAGGGATCAAGGAGAGGAAAAAGTCCTAAAGAAGCAACCTAACTTAACCAAAATAAAGGACTCATCAGCACCCCATATGATCCCAGATGAACAAGAGAAGATTCGTCGATTTGTTCTTGGTCTTCGCCTTCGGTTGCGTCAGTTCGTAAGTATGCAGATGGACCTATATCCTTCTTATGTGGCTGCGGTAGATGCAGCCAGAACAGCTGAAATGAATGAAAAGGATGAAAGTGAAGACTTCAAGAGGAAGAGGAAACGGGAAAACGAGGGAAGGTCTTCAGGGCATGGTGGATTATCAGGGACTGTCAGGTCTCAAGGTAGAGGTCAATCTACTTCTATGGTATCGTTCCACCCAGTAGCATCTTCAGGTAGTGTCTCTAGGCCTCGACCAGACCATAAGGGAGGTTCTTCATCAGTCGGTCAGGTGTTATCTCAACAGGGATGAGACAAGCCTAAATGTTCAGAGTGTGGGCGATTTCATACTGGTATGTGTTATGGGGCAGGCCCAATTTGTTTTCATTGTGGACAGGTGGGTCATATAAGAAGAGATTGTCCTCAACAAGTAGAGGTCTCAAGGCAAGGATCTACATATATACCTCAAGTACAACAGATGGCAGCATCAGTTAACAGAGCTTCTTCCTCTTCTGCCGGATAAAGTGGCTTAGGGAGAGGAGGGGGTAGAGGATAAGGAGGACGAAATCAACCTGCGGTTGGACGCGACCAAGCCAAAGTGTATGCTCTCACACGCCAGGATGCACAGGCTTCGAATGCAGTTGTAACAGGTATTTTTTCAGTATGTTCATTCGAAGCTCATGTATTGTTTGATCCAGGATCTACCCATTCTTATATATCTCCAATTTTTACAAATCAGTTTATTCAAGATCCTGTTAAAATTGATAGACCTTTTCTTGTTGCTACTCCTATGGGTGAGACTTTAGTGGTAGATTCAGGTTATTATGGTTGCCATGTTTTAATGGGTAGCAAAAACACCGAGGCAAATTTAATACTATTAAATATGACAGACTTTGATGTTATTCTTGGAATGGACTGGTTGGCTTCTTATCATATTACTCTTGACTGCTAAAATAAAGTGGTAAAGTTCAGTATTCCAGGTGAGCCTACCTTCTCTTTTCAAGGGGATAGGAATGATATACCGAATAACATTGTCTCTATGATCCGTGCTAAGCGTATGTTAAGGAAAGGATGTCCAGGTTTCTTGGCCTTTGTTAGGAACATTGAAAAAGACAAGGTGAATCTTGATCATGTATCGGTTGTGAGAGAGTATTCGGATGTTTTTCCTGAAGAATTACCTGGATTACCTCCTGATCGTGAAATAGAATTTAATATTGAGGTAATCCTAGGCACTCAGCCTATTTCCATACCTCCATACCGTATGGCCGCTGCAGAACTTAGAGAACTTAAGGAGCAATTACAGGACCTTTTAGATAAAGGTTTTATTCGGCCCAGTTCTTCACCTTGGGGTGCACCAGTATTATTTGTAAGGAAGAAGAATGGATCCTTAAGACTATGCATTGATTATCGGTAATTAAACAAGGTGACAATACGAAATAAATATCCCCTCCCCAGGATTGATGATTTGTTCGACCAGTTACAGGGAGCTCAATGCTTTTCTAAGATTGATTTAAGGTCTGGATATCATCAATTAAAAATTAAAACTGAAGATGTACCTAAGACAGCCTTTCGTACCCGTTATGGACATTATGAATTCTTGGTGATGTCATTTGGGTTAACAAATGCACCAGCAGCCTTTATGGATCTTATGAATCGAGTTTTTAAACCGTTTCTGGATAAATTTGTCATTGTTTTTATTGATGATATTCTGGCATATTCAAAAAATCTTGAAGAGCATGAACAACATTTAAGAATGGTATTACAAACTTTAAGGAAGCACCAGCTTTATGCAAAATTTTTAAAGTGTGAATTTTGGCTGGACCAAATAGCTTTCTTGGGACATATAGTCTCAAGGGAAGGGATACATGTCGATCCTAGCAAAATTGAAGCAGTACAAAAGTGGCCTCGACCCATGACGGTGACAGAAATTCAGAGTTTCTTGGGGTTAGTTGGATACTATAGCCGCTTTGTAAAGAATTTTTCAAAAATAGCTACCCCTCTTACAAGATTAACTCAAAAAATGCTCGATTTGATTGGACTGAGGCTTGTGAGGAGAGTTTCACCAAGCTTAAGGAATGCTTAACATCCGCCCCCGTACTTGCTTTACCTTCGGGTTCAGGCGGTTTCGATGTATATTGTGATGCTTCTCGAATGGGATTAGGATGTGTTTTAATGCAGCATGGTAAGGTAATAGCTTATGCATCCTGACAACTTAAAAGACATGAACAGAATTATCCTACTCATGATTTGGAAATGGCAGCCGTAGTATTTGCTTTAAAAATCTGGCGCCATTATCTATACGGGGAAACTTGCGAAGTGTACACAGATCATAAGAGTTTGAAATATATTTTTCAACAGAGGGATTTGAATTTGAGGCAGAGAAGATGGATGAAACTTCTCAAGGATTATGATTGTACAATTCTTTATCATCCTGGAAAGGCTAATGTTGTTGCAGATGCTCTTAGTCGTAAGTCTATGGGGAGTTTGGCGCATATTACCTTATGTAAGAGGCCATTGATTCGTGAGTTACACGAGCTAGAAGCTAGTGGAGTGTGGTATGAAATTTTGGAGTCAAGCGCATTCTTGGCACATATACCAGCCCAATCATCTTTAATTGAAGATGTGAAGTTGGCCCAGAAGGAAGATCTAATGTTTGGAAAGTTACAGAGTAAAGTAAATGAGGGCGAAGATAAGGGGTTTTCTCTTGACCAACATGGAATTATCAGATTTGAAGGTCGATTATGTGTGACAAATGTAGAATCTTTACGGAGACAAATCATGGAAGAAGCACATAGAACAGCTTATACTGTACACCCTGGTATTAATAAGATGTATCAGGATTTGAAGTCATTGTATTGGTGGGACGGAATGAAAAGGGAAATTGTTGATTATGTTTCTCATTGCTTAACTTGTCAACAAGTCAAGGCAGAACATCGTAGAACTCCTGGATTATTTCAGCAAATAGATATTCCAAAGTGGAAATGGGAAAGTATTACAATGGATTTTGTAGCGGGGCTACCTCGTTCTCAAAAAGGATATGATTATGTGTGGGTAATAGTAGATCGTTTAACAAAAGTGGCACATTTTCTACCAGTAAAAACAACATTTGGTGCTGATAAGTATGCTCAGTTGTATATTGATGAAATAGTTAAATTGCATGGAGTGCCTATCTCCATTATTTCTGATAGAGGCACGCAGTTTACGTCTCGTTTTTGGAAGACTTTTCAAGAAGCGTTAGGCACGCAGGTAAATTTAAGTACAACCTTTCATCCTCAGACGGATGGCCAGTCTGAACGTGTTATACAAATTTTGGAAGACATGTTAAGGTCTTGTGTAATAGATTTCAGAGGTAGTTGGGATGCACATTTACCTCTAATTGAATTTGCATATAATAATAGTTATCAAGCAAGTATTAAAATGGCACCCTTTGAAGCACTTTATAGAAGTCGATGTAGATCCCCTATTGGCTGGTTTGAAACAGGAGAAAATAAATTAATTGGGCCTGATTTAGTGCAAGATGCATTGGAAAAAGTAAAACTTATTCGAGAAAGACTCCTTGCAGCTCATAGTAGGCAAAAAGCATATGCTGACCATCGGAGACGAGACCTTCAGTATGCAGTAGGTGATATGGTTTTTTTAAAAGTATCTCCCATGAAGGGTAGTTTAAGGTTTGGGCTAAAAGGAAAACTTAGTCCAAGGTATATTGGACCTTTTGAAATATTGGAGAAAATTGGCAATGTGGCTTACAAGTTAGCGTTACCCCCAGATTTGGAAGGAGTCCACCCGGTGTTTCATGTCTCTATGTTAAGAAAATATCTTTATGATCCTTCCCATGTTCTTCAAACACAGGAAGTCCAATTAAAAGAAGATGTATCTTATGAAGAGATTCCAGTAGCAGTCTTAGATAGACAAATAAAAAAGTTGAGGTCTAAAGAAATACCATTGTGAAAGTTTTATGGCGGAATCATACCCAAGAGGAAGCGACCTGGGAATTGGAAGAAAAGATGAAATCTACGTACCCACACCTCTTTATAACATGAGGTAATGAAATTTGGGGACCAAATTTCTTAAGGGGAAAAGAATGTAATGCTCCAATAATTTGTATGAATATTTAAAATCTATTATGAAGTTTAGTGAAAAATTTAATTGTGTGAAATATGTTTTCTTTCTTTGAATTAGTAAAGAAAATTTGGGAATAGAAATTTTAATTTTTAATTTAGAAAATTTTTTATAAATTTTCAAGGACCTAAGTGAACAAATCTTAAAAGCTAAGATGACTATGCGCAATTTTATCGAAAAAGAAATTGGTGGGGCCCACACGTACAATTATTAGTTTCTCTTCTCCTTCTTCCTCCCGAGACTTCGTTCACCATTTCTTCGTTTCCTTTTCATCTTCCTCTCCAATCCTTTCTTTAAGTTCTTCCGGTGATCTGATATTTTCTAACCATACTTCCGATTTTTAGGAGTTCTAGAGGCAAAGAGGTAAGTTTTATCTGCTCTATTTCTCTTTTTCTCCATTTTCGGACCTATGGAAGAAAATTAAGATTTTGAGTTTTAATGGATGAATTTAAGTGTGGATGTTAATGTAAAACATTTTTAGGTGGTTTAGGATGTTATTAGAACAAGAAATTTTGTAGAATTTGGATATTTGAAAAAAGTTAGTGTTATTGATGAAAATTTGAGATTTGAGCTTGGATTGTTGGTAAAAATTAGGGGTTTTGGTGTTAAAATACTCATTAGACATTGAGAAACAAAACCCATGGAAGAAATCAAAAGAAATGTTGTTTTAGATATGATTTTAGGATTTTTGGATGAAGAACATTCGAAAATTTTCCCCAGAAAATACTGTTCACCGAGAAAATTTTTTCAGATTTTCTTGGTTACTGTAGCATTAACTCGGTCAACGTTACTGTAGCATTGATTCGGTCAACGTTACTGTAGCTGCGTTCCGGACTAAGATACTGTTAGAAAGCTCTTTGAGTCTAGTTTCTAATAGTACAAGTTTCACTTGAAAATTCTAATGTATTCTTTATTTTTAATCTTATTTGCATTTTAGGAAATCTTTGAGAGTTCTTTCCTGACACCTCTCATAATTTAGCTGCAAAAGAAAAGGTAGTTAGGGCCAAATTCGAGCTGAGTGTGATAACCTTATCTCATCTATATTTCTTCAAAAGTATTGTCATCAAGTATCATAAAGAAAATTGAGAAGGTAGACTTAAACAGTATGTTGTGTATTCATTATCAAGGACTTGTATTCCTTGTATTTAAAGGTATTATGGATTTCAAACCTTTTGTTTGATTAAATGTTAATTCTTTTAAAAAAATGTAAAGTTAATGTTGATATTGCCGTTATGATGTTGAGGTTGTGTAAATACTTGCGTTATGGTATGACATTGTTATAATATTTTCGTGGTGGTGCACCCCACGGGAGAAGTTACAAGAGTTATAAGGGTGGAGATATATCTTTCATGGAGAGATAAGGGTGGATGCGGCCAGGGGGCCGCGGGCAACGATCCACTAGTACCGTAGACGACCCGGTTGGTACGAGATTTATGTTGGCACTGAATAATTTATACTGTGTATATCATTGGTAACTGATGTGAGTTTAATTCAATGATATCTTTATGATACTAATTGCTAAATTTACTTTTGATTGATAATGTTATCCATTCACTGAGTATTTTATTACTCATCCTATTATTTTACAACATTTCAGAATCTGTGGCTGACGCTGGGGATTTTCCAGGGGAATAGCGAGTTTATCTTAAACCAACTGTAATACCCAAGAAAAATAAAATATAAATATTTGTTTACAAACTACTGTTACTATTTCAGTATACGGTACTATTCACCCATATAATACTATTTACGTATATGGTACTGTTCATTTATACAATCAAAATGTCAAATACTAGATGTGGTTTGGTTATAAGAGAAAACTAGAAAGAAGTTTGTAGGAGAAAATGACGTTTTATGTGTAAAAATACCCTCAGGGACTAAATTGAAAGGACTGAATTGAAAAGAAACTTAAAGGTTTAAGGTGAAAGGATAGTTTTCCCTTTAAAGTTTCTAATAGTAAATAAACGAAAATTTTCCATCGTACGAGTAAGGTGCACAGTAACTGCATTATTAGAAATGTCATTTTCATGAATAGTAAATTGAATATTTTATTAGCGCATAGTATCAAATAGTACCCTTGACTTTTGCTATAAATAGGCCCTTCCATTTCACTTCTAAACTCACACCTTCAACTTCTCTTCTTCCCTCCTTAAGTTTCTCTTGCTCCGACGCTAGGCTTCTGAGATTTTGGGCCTTTCCGTTTTTGCTTAGGTAAGGATACTATGCCCTTTCTATGTCTTTCAAATTTTAGAAGTTATTTTCTTAAGTATGCTCTGTGGTTGCGGCTTTGGCCGATCTTCCACATCAGAAAAACTGTCGTTAGCTGTTATTTTGATTCTCTGATTACCGAAATAGAATATAATCTGTGGAGAATACATGTCTAGGAAAGTTCTGGCTAAGGAAAGACCTGGTTTTTAAGTGTGTCCAGTGTGACCCTCCACTCTTTCCTGGGAACTTACCTGGTGTACTCTTTTACAGATTGTATTCTGTATTTCTGGTATGAATAGTACCCGTACGTATGAATAGTGACTGTATGAATAGTACCCGTACGTATGAACAGTATCTATACAAAAACGATCTTAACGTATTTTCTGTAATCTTTCATGAAAATCTCTGTAGCGGAACACTGAAATTCACCTGCGTACTCTTGTCCGTAACGATTTAGAGAAGTGATACTCGTACGGAATCCATGTGAGTGAAACGACCCTGTTTTAATAGAGTTTTAGCATTACTGGTGATAAAAAGTATGTCGTAGGACACTCCCAAGATTCATAGGGGGAAATTGGATTCAGAATGACGAATCTAAATGAGATAATTAATCCATAAGTATGGATAAAATGAAATAAGTATCTTATGATGATGTGAAGTTTGAATGTTTTCAAAAATGGATTAATTGTTATCTTGATATGTGGTTTATAAAATCCATAATATAGTAATATACTATACCTGTTATATGGATGAATATTATATTGAGCTTCTGATTATGATATGAAATGCTATTGATTGTGATTGAGCGGGACAGTACCCCCTCTCACGGCAAGGCGGAAAACCCGGTTGACAGGGTGTCTTGACCAATGAGTGTGGAGACAACGATTCCCTCAGTAGGGATATAGCCCGGATTGGTGATAAATCCGTGAGGCGCCCTAGCTAAGAGGATGAGGTTGTGCGTCATGGCGGAAATATACATAATTGGTGAGCCGGCCTGTGTGCGCTCTCCGGGATATATTGCCATTGACGAGTACTAGTAACGTTTGTTGAATTGGATGAATTTTTATCTTGTATGTAAGAGGATGATGTTGTGCGTCATGGCGGAAATATACATAATTGGTGAGCCGGCCTGTGTGCGCTCTCCGGGATATATTGCCATTGACGAGTACTAGTAACGTTTGTTGAATTGGATAAATTTTTATCTTCTGTCTATTGGTTGAGTATGAGCCTTTGGATATGCTTGCATGATTGGTAATGTATTTGAATTTTATTAATGCGAGGCCGATTCGCTCATTGAGTTTAAAAGCTCACATTGTTTGTACAACCTTTTTGTTCAGATCAGGTTGCCATTGAAGAATATCTGCTAGAGGAGTAGATCACTTTGGACCTTCCCGTTGTCGGGTAGACCCCTCTTTTGTTATAGATTATGTTGCTCTGTAATCGTCTAGGACATCTAGTTCAGGGGTTCGACATTTGGCTTGTATGTCAGTATAATAATGTATTTTAAATTGATAATCTATGATTTTCATATAAGAAAATTTGATATATTTATCGGAAGGCTTACAGTGATGAGAGATTCATCATTGTGCCGGTCATGTGCCCAGAAAACGGGTCGTGACAAAGTTGGTATCAGAGCAATGGTTGTTAGGTCTCCTAGTGATTACAGAGCAAGGTAACCTTAGTGGGACCTTCTCTATCGTTGTGAACCCGGGCACAACTATAGAGAGACGGCTCTACTGAAGGTCCTGTAGGATGTTTTCATTTCCTTTCCCTCCGAGACTTATCTCTTCTTAGAAATTATGTTGTCAGGTTTAATTTTAGATATATGTGGCTACACTTTTGAACTTAGTCAAGGCAAAGTTGTTACTTGTTTTGATTCCGTTGCTGTCGGATCAAATTTTTATATGGTGGATTTTATAAGCTGAATTCATGATTGATTTTGTGTAGCTATATTATTTTAGGGTACCAGCCAATAAAAGAAACCACTCGCATTAAAAACAAAAAAAACTGAAGGATTACATTGCAAAAAAGAAGAAGTTTACTCATGCATGAGTAATCTAAAAGCGAGGTGGTCTTGGATTAGGAGGGTTGTATTGTATCATCACCCCTCGACCATTCCTTGGAGCAAGGGACATAGCAATGTCGCGGAGGGTAGTGTAAATCCCATTCATACAATCAACACTTCTTTGTTGTTGATTGCAGAAGCACTGGGTAGACCAATAGAAGAACCTGTCTATTCTTGAAGTCATTTCTGCATGATTGCGTTTAGTTAACTTCTCCAGGTCTCCTATCATCTTTTTCAGATTTTTCACCTCCTGCTCTAGACAGGCGATTTTGTCCTCCGAGGTATGGCCCGTGCTAGTCTCCTCAGCTTCCTCGATCTTCTTCATTTTCTTCTCCTTCTGTTTCTCTGGAGACCCCTCAAAAGGTCTTTTGCCCTTGTCTTTGCCCAGACTTAAGTTTAAGTCGAGCTCTTCTTCCTTAGCCTCTACTGTGAGATCAATGTACTTCCTTGAGCCATGATTTGGAAAGATTTAGAAATTTTTGTAAGAGTATGAGGCGAGAGGAATACTGGGGGATTGTAGGCTCGGAGATTATTACTCTTTGTGGTGTGGTAACTGAGAACGCTGAGAAGGTTTTTATAGAGAAAAAATTTGGACTAAGAGACAAAGAAGATATCTCTTCACCGCACCCCTACACGATCAACCTATGGATTTCTGCAAGCTGGAAGCCAGAAGTCTGGGTAGGCGTGCACACCGATAGCGCGTTGCATTAATGCCAAAACCACGAAAGTCAGTATTCGGTGGATTTGCGGCCGATTTTACTCGGTTTTCCCATTTCTCCCGTTGGCATTTTTCGAAATTCAAAGAAGTTAATGATATAGCCATTAAAGATTGCCTTGCATGCTTTTATGATGAACTGAAATACATTTCTCCGTTTTATTGTGTTGTTCTTAAGAGCCTTCAGTTGAGTATAATATACATAATTGATTGAATCATGTTGTAATTACATTTATGTATGTTATTCATGCATAATGAGTGAAGGCTACGATCAAGGAGAATATGTGATGATCCTACATATACTCATAGAGATGTGAAATCAAAATGACTTGGATAGAATGAAATGTGTAGATGATGATATATCTTCATGGTTACACATACTTACATATAATGCTCTCGTGGGCAAATGAAAGGCAGTGATTTCCTTACATCATGATAATACTTACTGCATGTGACCGTAAGCAGTTAACTTTGTTTTAATATATATATATTGATATACATATATTATGTGTAAATCCAGAATAAAGACACCGATCAGAATCTAAGATAAGGCTAATATGAGACTACCCGATCATAGAGGGACATCGTGATATGGGATTACAGGATAAAACAAGTTAGAGGGAGAAAATCTCAGACTGAAGAGCGTAGTTAGTCAAAAGTTTGAGAAAGGTCAAGATTAGCCGAAAATTTTTTGAGGAAATCTTTGACTTATGTTAATTGCATTTACTATTTATCTGCATGTCCGACATTAATTGCTGGCCTTGCGACATATGTGATCTGTAAACCTTATAGCGAGCGGCGTGTAGGTTGTGGTGGCTTTAGCTCCAGGGGCTTCGGGTTGTCTATAAATCTTGTTTGCCCGTTACCCTACTCATCGCACCAAGCAAACCTACTTTTTTCATTACATACCTATTTCTCAATCTCCATTCCTTTCTCATTCGAAGTTATTTCTGATATCCCTAGAGCAATGGCCGATAATAAGTCTTTCAACTTGAATTTTGAGACTGGCAATGTAGAGCTTGATTTAAATCTAAGTCTCGGAAACAACAAAGGGAAGAGACCTGTAGACAGGTCACCAGAAATAAAGAAGAGAAAGAGGGATGTAATAGAATTGGAGGAGGACAGTACTGAAACATCCTCAGAAAATAAGCTTGCATTCCTGGAACGTAAGATAGAGAGCCTGGAATACAAGATAGAGGACCAGAAGCGACTAATAAGTCGTCTCTTTGAAAACCAAGAGAAACTGATAAACCGTCGTTTCGGAGAACTGGCTAATCGAGTTGATAGACATTCAATGTTTGCAACTCAAAATTTTCGTGACCAACAAGCAAGGTGTATTGACTGTATGAACGGAGTGACTTATGCTCTTAGCCAAATTTGTCAGGCGCTTCCTCCAGAAACTCTTTCTAGGCTGCAACGATTAGCTTCCTCCTTAAGGTCTGAAGCACCTTCCTCTTCTAGACCTGGAGCACCTTTTACATTTCAAAAGCCTCCTCGTCCTTAATTTATTTTTCTTTTGTTTGTACCTAAAGCTACATTTGGTGTAAGCTTCACGTATTAAAATTATCTATGTACTAGAAATAAAATTTAAGTTAGTATCTAGATCTTCTTTGTTGAAGTGATTCATTTTACTGAAAGAACTTGAGGAATGAGAAGATATTGGACTTGTTATATTTCATACTTGATTCTAAAGCATAGTATAGTAATATCTTTTTGACTGAGCAGAGTTACTAAAATGATATTTCATTGCACTTCTGAGCTATGGAGGAATGCTGAATAAGTATTTTATGAACCTATAGAACTATGGGTTTGCCTCAATCATTGAAGGGATGCGACTCTATATGAGTCATTGAGGTGAGAGGAATTTCCATATATATAATTATGCATGAGGAGTATGTTATTTACTTAACACATTTTCTGGGATTGTTCTTCCTAGATATTTATGTAATAATTTTACGTGATTTTTCCTTTTATATGACGCATTCAGCTGAGAGTATCGCCTTAAGGTAGAAGGATCGCCTTCGGGCAAGAGTATTACCTATGGCCAAAATGATGCCTTCGGGTAGGGTACTTGTATTCGTAAAAGTTATAAGCTATGTGTATGGTAGCTTGTGTTCTGATATTCAGTATAAACTGGAAAGACCACGTGCCACTGTTGAGAAGGCACCTATTTGAGGTTTTACATAGAGACAGAGTTCGTCTCTGATTAGGTGGTTTGAGTTTGGTAAAGGTTATGAGGATGAGACACTTTATGGTACAAAAGGTTGTGGAGAAGATTAAACTGATAAGGAAGAGATTACTTGCTGTTTAGAAAAGGCAAAAGTCTTATGCAAATTATTGATAATGCGGTTTAGAGTTCACAGTCAATGGTATAATGTTCTTGTAAATCTCACCAAGGGTGTGATGAGGTTTTGGAAGAAAGAGATACAAAGAATGAGATATAGACGAAGTAATCACATTTATTTCAGTCTTGAGATGAGTTTTGAATTCGGGGGACCGAATTCTCTTAAGGGGGTGATAATGTAATACCCAAGAAAAATAAAATATAAATATTTGTTTACAAACTACTGTTACTATTTCAGTATACGGTACTATTCACCCATATAATACTATTTACGTATATGGTACTGTTCATTTATACAATCAAAATGTCAAATACTAGATGTGGTTTGGTTATAAGAGAAAACTAGAAAGAAGTTTGTAGGAGAAAATGACGTTTTATGTGTAAAAATACCCTCAGGGACTAAATTGAAAGGACTGAATTGAAAAGAAACTTAAAGGTTTAAGGTGAAAGGATAGTTTTCCCTTTAAAGTTTCTAATAGTAAATAAACGAAAATTTTCCATCGTACGAGTAAGGTGCACAGTAACTGCATTATTAGAAATGTCATTTTCATGAATAGTAAATTGAATATTTTATTAGCGCATAGTATCAAATAGTACCCTTGACTTTTGCTATAAATAGGCCCTTCCATTTCACTTCTAAACTCACACCTTCAACTTCTCTTCTTCCCTCCTTAAGTTTCTCTTGCTCCGACGCTAGGCTTCTGAGATTTTGGGCCTTTCCGTTTTTGCTTAGGTAAGGATACTATGCCCTTTCTATGTCTTTCAAATTTTAGAAGTTATTTTCTTAAGTATGCTCTGTGGTTGCGGCTTTGGCCGATCTTCCACATCAGAAAAACTGTCGTTAGCTGTTATTTTGATTCTCTGATTACCGAAATAGAATATAATCTGTGGAGAATACATGTCTAGGAAAGTTCTGGCTAAGGAAAGACCTGGTTTTTAAGTGTGTCCAGTGTGACCCTCCACTCTTTCCTGGGAACTTACCTGGTGTACTCTTTTACAGATTGTATTCTGTATTTCTGGTATGAATAGTACCCGTACGTATGAATAGTGACTGTATGAATAGTACCCGTACGTATGAACAGTATCTATACAAAAACGATCTTAACGTATTTTCTGTAATCTTTCATGAAAATCTCTGTAGCGGAACACTGAAATTCACCTGCGTACTCTTGTCCGTAACGATTTAGAGAAGTGATACTCGTACGGAATCCATGTGAGTGAAACGACCCTGTTTTAATAGAGTTTTAGCATTACTGGTGATAAAAAGTATGTCGTAGGACACTCCCAAGATTCATAGGGGGAAATTGGATTCAGAATGACGAATCTAAATGAGATAATTAATCCATAAGTATGGATAAAATGAAATAAGTATCTTATGATGATGTGAAGTTTGAATGTTTTCAAAAATGGATTAATTGTTATCTTGATATGTGGTTTATAAAATCCATAATATAGTAATATACTATACCTGTTATATGGATGAATATTATATTGAGCTTCTGATTATGATATGAAATGCTATTGATTGTGATTGAGCGGGACAGTACCCCCTCTCACGGCAAGGCGGAAAACCCGGTTGACAGGGTGTCTTGACCAATGAGTGTGGAGACAACGATTCCCTCAGTAGGGATATAGCCCGGATTGGTGATAAATCCGTGAGGCGCCCTAGCTAAGAGGATGAGGTTGTGCGTCATGGCGGAAATATACATAATTGGTGAGCCGGCCTGTGTGCGCTCTCCGGGATATATTGCCATTGACGAGTACTAGTAACGTTTGTTGAATTGGATGAATTTTTATCTTGTATGTAAGAGGATGATGTTGTGCGTCATGGCGGAAATATACATAATTGGTGAGCCGGCCTGTGTGCGCTCTCCGGGATATATTGTCATTGACGAGTACTAGTAACGTTTGTTGAATTGGATAAATTTTTATCTTCTGTCTATTGGTTGAGTATGAGCCTTTGGATATGCTTGCATGACTGGTAATGTATTTGAATTTTATTAATGCGAGGCCGATTCGCTCATTGAGTTTAAAAGCTCACATTGTTTGTACAACCTTTTTGTTCAGATCAGGTTGCCATCGAAGAATATCTGCTAGAGGAGTAGATCACTTTGGACCTTTCCGTTGTCGGGTAGACCCCTCTTTTGTTATAGATTATGTTGCTCTGTAATCGTCTAGGACATCTAGTTCAGGGGTTCGACATTTGGCTTGTATGTCAGTATAATAATGTATTTTAAATTGATAATCTATGATTTTCATATAAGAAAATTTGATATATTTATCGGAAGGCTTACAGTGATGAGAGATTCATCATTGTGCCGGTCATGTGCCCAGAAAACGGGTCGTGACACCAACCATCTTGTATTTTCGGTTGATTCCTTTGTATTCTATATCTTGTAAGTTCTACAAGTAGCTCTGTGGTCACATAAGCCTCCTAGGATTTTCTTTTTTTGGACGGACTATGTGTAAATATGAATATTATGTATGGTTTCATTGTACGGAAGTTAAGACTTTGATGATGTTTTTAACTTAGAGATAACGTGAATCGGACTCACTGTTGAGGATGTGACAGTCTCAAACTCCCCCCTTAGTCCATTAGCGTCTTTGAAGAGACGAGAACTACGCCGGCATGAAGATCTAGATTTTTTAACAAAAAGATTTCAAAAATGAAATTAAAGGAAATGCTTCAATGCATTTTTTAATTTGGTTAATGTTTCTCTGCATTTGGAAGCTTTCAACTTCTTCCATACCTTCACCGGCAAAGCAGAAGCAAAGCAAGGTCGAGAATAAGGTGCACAAACCAGAAGATAGAAAGGAAGTTGTAGGTGTACGGAAAAAGGCAATTTCAGAAGTCACGCGTTTTTTCCATTCCAGGATGCGCTTTTTCATTGCTAAATTGATGGAAGCGTTCCGTACAAAAATAATGAAAGAGAGAATTCCCAATTACGTCTTCTAGCAACTATAGTAAGCATACCAAACGACGAAAAAACGCTACAGTATAAGAAAGACACTTTCCAGCTCCCCTTAAATAGTGGCGCCAACTACACCCAGTAGTTGGTGTGTGGGTCGTCCAATTTCTTTTAATCCAACCGTTTTTATTTTGTCATGTGTCACTTTAGTTTATTTAAATTGTTTTTTGTTGTTTTCTCAGGTGTAATCCTAACCATCCATTGTTATTTTCATCCACCATCCAGAAGACAACACGTGTCCCCTCCTTTTTCTCCTTCCAGAACCCCATCAATTCCATGTCCTGAAGCTCCAATATCACCCTTTTGAAGATTAATTCTTTGATCTCACACTCAGCCTCATCTTACGCCAAATTTGGAAAAAGAAAATTTATATTTTAAAAAAGATAAATAATTTCTTATTCTATTTTATGATATGCCTTTATTTTTTTAGTTAAAGTATGCCTTTCTTTTTTAGCTTTTGAAAACAAAAATGTTCCTTTTTTATAATATAACAATATAATTTGTTGATATGCCTTTTTTTTAATAATATGACAGTTTAATTTGCAATGTAAATTTTGAAAAAAAAAATGATATTTTAAAACTCTAATAAATAATTTTCTTGCTCTGTTTTATAATATGCCTTTATTTGTTTCGTTACAATATGCCTTTCTTTTTTAGTTTTTGAAAACATATTTTTTCTATTGTATAATATGAAAATATAATTTGCTATGTAAAATTATAATATGAAAGTATAATTTTATAGAAAACAATAATATAGAAATTCAAAAACTATAAAAAAAAGGCATATCAACAAATTATGTTGTCATATTATAAAAAAAGAACATTTTTGTTTTCAAAAACTAAAAAAAGAAATGCATACTTTAACTAAAAAAATAAAGTCATATCATAAAATAGAGTAAGGAAATTATTTATCTTTTTAAAATATAAATCTTTTTCCAAATTTGGCGTAAGATGGGGCAGAGTGTGAGATTGAAGAACTAATCTTCAAAAGGGTGATGTTGGAGCTTCAGGACATGAAATTGATGGGGTGCTGGAAGGAGAAAAGGTCGGACACGTGTCGGATTTTGGAAGGAGGATGAAAAAGCAATAGATGGTTAGGATTGCACATGAGAAAACAATAAAAAAAAATTCATAAATACGTCAGAGTGACAAGTGGCGGAATGGAGATGGTACGATTAAAAAAATTGGACAGCCCACACACCAACTACAAGGTGTAGTTGGCGCCCCTACTTCAAGGGAGCCGCACTCGATCACTTCAGCCAATGAAAGAGTTATTGTCATACTGTAGACTCAAAATTATATATAAATGGACTATGATATTATATATAAAATATAAAGTAATATAGTAATATACACAAATTATTAAATATCATAAAATAATAACAACTCTTGTAATTGATGAATATGTAATGACTTTATATAATTCTTTTTAAATTATATAAAAGTTTAAAATTTTTAAATAACAAATCTTACTATATAAATTTAAGACAAAATGATACTGTTATTAAAGTTTAAATCAAATTTTGAAGAGATTTGTGCATTTTCAAATAACACTGTTCTTCTGCGAGTATTTCCATTGAAACTTGAAATAATGATTAATTTCGATTCTGAAGAAAAATCTGGACCCAATTCACATTATATTGTGTGCGAGTCATATGATTTGATTCCATTGATTATTGACTAAACTTTGTATAACTCATAATGTCAGAAAAATTTATGTTTGTTTTACTTGTTTCCGTTAAAATTACTTTTAATTATAAAAAAATTTAAAATTTAGTAATAACAAATTTTTTAGTTTAATAATAAAAATAATTTAACTATATATATATATATAGAGAGATTAAATTGAGATGTTTGATTTTTTTTTTAAATTACACTGAGACAATTATAATATTTTTAAATAAATAATTTATTCAATTTAAAACCATATATAAACGAAATAGATAGAAACATAAATTAAAATTAAGGTTAAATTATGTAATAAAATATTTAATTAAACCGATAAATAAACTAGTCCTGACCTTGAATTTGAGAAGTTGATTAGGATGTCAAGTGAAAAGGAATGAATTAAAAATCATCCAAGTCACCCCATCCCCTTATAATTAGATAAAATTACACTATCTTCTCTTGCTTAATGATACTCAATATATGATATTTTCATAGTTATAAAGTAAATTACACTTTAGTTTAATTTTATTTTTCTATTTAAAAGTGTCATTATAGTGTTTTTTTTATGTTTAGTAACCAAATGCCCTTTTTATTTTTTTTATTTTTTACTAAAACGTTTTCTTATAATCTAAGAATATATATATATATATATATATATATATATATGTATGTATATTGGTATACATTTTTTTTGCTATTAATCTAAAATAAAAAATCACAAAAATTTTATTGTGTTGTTTAAAAAAAAGCATTCAATATGTACTTAGGCTAATAGATGATATATTAGTACAAGAAAAAAGTCACATTATCAGGTTATTGAGCATGAAAAATATATTGTAATAAATCTCTTTAAAATTATAGTAAGATGTAATAATCTCACAATCGAGGCGAATGTATAATTTAGTGCTCAGAAAATCGAATTGAATCGAACTGATTTGTTCAATCGAAAAATTAGTAAATCAATAAGAGCACTGGTTTAGTTTAGACTAGTGAACCAGTGAGTATTTGAACCGGTGAAAAATCAGTCAAACTAATAAAACTAGCAAGTTCAACCGAAAAATCGATAAATTGACCAGGAAACCGATTCAGTTTGGACTAGTAAATATATGATTGTTTGAATCGGTGAAAAATCAGTCGAATCAGTAAAACCAACCGATTTAACTTGTTCAATTTTATTTACTTTTTTATTTTTTAAAATTTTTAGTGAACATTATTATGTATTTTTAATAAATCTTTAAAAATTTAAGCTATTAAGTGAAGGTGCATATATATATATATATATATATATAACATGTCTAGAATATTTTTAATATTATATATTATACATTTTAATATTTTAATATATGTAATATATATATATATATATATTAATTGTATAATCTAATATTTTAAATACCACTAATTCAATCACGGTCCAAATATTAACCTTTAAATTGGTACTTCGATCAATTCAATAACTAGTCTAATTTTTTAAACCTTCGCATAATTTGATTAAAAAATAATGTTAGGTAAGGGTGTAATTTAATGGTTAATATAACGAAAATGAGCAAAAAGACTATCTTGGCAATGTCTTTATCATGGATAAGAAAATCGGATTAGACCGACTAGTTGAATTGGAAAATCGATGAACCAACCACTAGTTTGATCCGAGTAAGTCTTAAAAATCATGTAGTGTTCGAACCGGTGGAAATCGATTGAACCGACCACATTGAAAAAATTGTTGATTCTCCGATTTCACCAGTTCAATTTTTTTTTCCACAACGAAGAGAAGTAGAAGAAGAGAAAGAAGAAGCAATTTAGCTCGGAGATTGCAACGATGAACCAGCCAATGAAGACGAAGAAGAGACGTGAAGCTGAAGGACTTGAGAGAGAGAAAAGAGAGAGTCTGAACCACAATTCTTTATGGGACAACTGATGAAATCTTTATGGTCAGCTCCTAAACGTTCAAGGAAAAGGTTATGTCATCGGTGATTGGGCCTGTGCTGTCGAAAACTAAAATAGGAATGTCGTTTAGAGGTCAAGCTTAAACAAGTAATGGATTTGGCTGTGACGAGAAAAGATTCCAATGATGATGAGATCATCGGTGAGGAGGTTGAAAAGATCACCACATGAATTTTAAATTACAGAGCTAATCGTCTGTAAAAAAAATACTAGAAAGTCGAGCACTTATTAATTTATGCACTGATTAAAAAAACTTTTTTTTAGAGGCTGAGTCCCATGAAAAAAATGCATGGGTCCCAATATCCTTTTCCATCTTTCATTTGAAGTCGTCTGCTTTCTTTTTCCATTATTGTAATTTGCTATCATTTGATATAAGTTTTGCTTGCAATAGTGGAGAAAGTCAGGAAAGTTAAGAGAGGAAGTAAGGTGTTTTGGTTTAGAAAAATGTGAGGTTGATTGCTGATGTGATGATATTTTAAAATCTTTTAATTATAATTTTTGTTTATATAGATATATATCATTTTTTTAATCTTTTAAAATAAACCAATCCAATTTAAAATGATGCAATCATTCATCTTTAGATTCATATATTTATCAATTTAATTATCAATTTGGTTTTTTAAATATAAATTTTTATAATACTGCAAAAAGTTTCGGTGGTTGAAAAGGAAACATTTGGAATTTTTTGCACTTCTGTGGTTGTTCATTGTTAGAAATGATTTAAAATAATGCGGTCTCAACCTCAACACCTGGGGAGAGATCTCTGATCTCACAAGGAAACCCCACTTTCCGAAAAACCAGGCAGGCAATATGGCCGTGACCCACCAATCCGACAACGTTTCGCCGGATTCCGAAATAGAAATCCCGCTTCTACATTTGGAGGATACAGTAAACGGCACGGTTGACTACGAAGGCAAACCAGCCATCAGATCCAGGTCTGGATATTGGAGATCTGCTTCGTTCATCATAGGTACTTCCACAATCAATCTTTCCCTCCCTCCCTCCCTCTTCCAGCTTTAATTTCTCTTCAACTGTTGTTAAGGGGTGGAAGTGGCGGAGAGGATTGCCTACTACGGAATAGAGTCGAACCTCATCACCTTCTTAACGGGTCCGCTTCACCAGAGCACTGCCGCCGCCGCCGAGAATGTCAACATCTGGGCCGGAACGTCGTCCTTGCTTCCTCTCCTGGGAGCATTTGTTGCCGATTCCTATCTTGGACGCTACGCCACCATCATCGTCGCTTCCCTCATTTACATCTTGGTCAGTTACAGATACAATCTCTCTCTCTCTCTCTCTCTCTCTCTGTCCCCCCACCCCCAAAACAAAAAACACAACACACACACACGTTCACTGTGGTAGTGTAAAGAAATCGGCCTATGAATTGACCAAGCTGGTTGGACTTCATATGAACCTCAACTGCAAGAGTCAATCAAATGATATACTTAGTCAAGCTGCGAATTCGGGTTCAAAATTAAGCTTTCTAACATATCTTTCCATGGCCAATTCTAAGCCGGTTAGGATGCCCAAAGCTCAGCGTTTAGGACACTTCCAATACCAATCCGCCCTGAGAAACCCCTAATCCAGGAACACCACCATAGTCACTATGCAGCCCATCCTGTTTCATCCAGCCATCAGAGTTAGCTTTAATCCAATCCCCCTCTGGAAACGACCATCCCACAAGTTTCTCCTCCTTCCAATTTGTGCCCCTGATATTCATTGCGTTGCATTCAAAAATCCTTCAAAGAAGAAAACATGAAGAACTTTTGTTGAAAAGTTAGAATGTGAACAGCTGTGCAATAGAGAGACAGGGAGAGGGAATACAATTGATATTTCAAAACCAAAGAAAGGTGTTGTTTGATTTAGAGGCTAAAAACAAAATTGAACTAACTGGTTTAAAGGGTGCATTTGTATGAGTCTGGATTTGGATTTGCTGCAGATCAACATCAGTGCTTTTCACTTTTAACAACGATTTTTACCGTTATTAAAAGTTATGGCAGCAGTTTCAAAACTTTCAGCAACGGTAAAGTGAAAAGCAGCATCAATTTTGATCAGCAGTAAATTCGAACTCCATTTGTATGTAGTCAGGTATTAAAATATGACAAGTTTATTATTCATCACATTTTTCCTAATAAGTCATATTAAAATATGAAAGGTTAACAACTATAAATGCCTATCTCACACCTCAGTCAATTCTAATTGTGAGCTCTGGTTTTATTTATTTATTTTTGTTCTTATGTGACGCTCAAAATTTTTTTTTTAATTAAGATGGTAGTTAAATTACTGGTAAGAGAAAGTTTATGGATTGAGATCAAGTCTCTTCATCATTAAATTGCATCCAAATCTTTGTAAAGTATTTTTAACCAATGTTATTAAATTCGACATGACTATTAATTCATGTTTGTATTCGAGTCATGGAATTAATTATTAAATTAAATAAATAAATTATAAAATTAAAATTTATATATATATATATATATATTATTATAAATAAATTTAAAATTAAGTAAAATAATAATTTATATATAAATTTTACACTTTAAAAATATTATTATATATTTATTTATTCATATTAAATATAAAAGACCAAAAAAATATTTTTTAATAAAAAATTCAAATAGCCAGTACCATACAATAAATTCCCATAAACACTAATACACATAAAAGGCATTAGGCAGTAGACTCAGTAAGTTCTTCCCCTTCCGTAGACTCAGGCAGTAGACCACCAATCCGCCATTACATGCCAACTGCCGACGTCAATTATCTCGGTTTCTCCGTTCAACCTTTCAGTCTCTCTTCTTCAATTCTTCCTCTTCGGTTCTCAGATTCTTCTTCCTCTTTGGCTTGGATGGTTTAGACTCTTCTTCACCGAATCGTCTTCGGTTCAGACAATTCAGACTCTTCTTCAGATGGTTCGGACTCTTCTTCCTCTTCTCTCTTCACAAATGCCGGTTTCGATAGTTCAGAGTTCAGTCTTTTCTACTTTTTCTTCTTCTTGATCTTTTTGTTCTTCGCACTCTCACTTAATTTTTTCTTCTTCTTCTTCTTGATCTTTTTGTTCTGCACACTTTCACTTGATTTTTTCTTCTTCTTCCGCCCAACACCCATTGAACACAGACAAGTAATGGAGATGGCGGTTCGGAAACGGCGATCAGGGGATCGCAGATTTTTTAAATATATATATATATATATATAGAACCAGGCCAACAGGTTACTAGGTTAGCGGTCGGTTGAGACCCGGCCAGATTAACAGAGTTGATTCTACAGTGTTTTAAAAGGATGACCCAGACCGATTCCGACTTTGAGTTGCTAGGTCTCGGGTTGACCTGTAGGTCTAAGTCCAATAATACAATTTTTTAACAGTGTGAAGTACTTTTAGTATGTCTTCATTTGTCATGTTGGTTACCCACGCATCAAGCCAAAATTTCAGGGTCCAGATCCTCGGCTCAGAATTTGTCTGCTTTGAGTTTCAGCAACGGTTTTAACTGTTGTTAAAACTTTCAACAATAAAAAATATTGTTGCTGAAAGTTTTAGCAACAGTTAAAACCGTTGCTAAAACTCAAAACAGACACCTGCTTAGAGCCCAAGTTCCATATGAGGCCTTTTTTTCACCTTCCAATTTCTGCAAATCCCACTTCAAGTATTTGAAGCATTGCCTCTATTATTAATGATTAGGATAATCTTGTTGCGACAACCATATTTGCTTCTCGAGTTCGAGTCCCTTCAGGGCCACTAGCGGTTTTCCTTGCTATTAACTTCAATGCCTCTTGAGACTAGTTGAGGGGCGCCCAAGCTGGCCTAGACACTCAAGGATATTAAAAAAAAAAAAAACGTGTTTGCTTCTAACCATTGTAGCCCAAACTTTCTCTTTTTTCTCAAGTTCCGTCCTAATTTCATTAACAGTGCTTTATTCATAATGCAAGATTTTCTCAAACCCAATCCTCCATAACTCCTCTTCTTTGTCAAGGTGTCCCAGGCCAAGAGACCAAGTGAGGCCTTTTCGTGTCAACTTTGTCGCCCCAAATGAAGTTCCTGCTAGCTTTATCATCAGTAGCTTCACAAGTAGAAATAGGTAAAGCAGCAGTTTGCATGTTATAAACAGGAATGGAATTAAGAAGTGATTGTGTGAACGTAATTCTACCGCGAGAGAGAGAGAGTTTTGGATTTCCAAGTGTTGAGAGCCTTTTATTAATTTTATCCCCAAGATACCTTTTAGAGTATCTTTGTTAACTCTCTCATGACGTCAAGGCACACCAAGGTACTTATTAAGATTATTAGGAAGGGAAAACCCTGCCTCCTCACTTAGACTCATACCTACATTAAAATTAACATTTCTTTGAACAAAACAGCTTTGATTTCTCCTTATTAACTCTTTCTCCCTTGGGCTTACAAAACATATTAAGACAATTTGAAATCGTAGAGACTTGGTTAATTGAAGCCTCTCCAAAGAGAGAAAGACCATCCGCAAAAAGAGATGAGAGATAGGAGGGCAGTTTCTAGAGAGGTAACTGCCAAATTAATAATAAGCCCCAACCTCTCTAAACAAAACACAAGAGATATGGTGAGGAGGTCTCCTTGCCTAATACCCTTAGATATATTAAAACCATTAGTCATTTTAGCATTCTAGATTATCTTCATATGGCAGCTAGTTACACATTCCATAATTAAATTAGTAAAAGAATTTGTTAGTCCAATCTCAAGGAGAGAATCCCTAAGGAAAGTCCTAACTAAGCCTGTCATAGGCTTTCTCAAGATCAACTTTTAAGAGCCACAGTACCCTTACCCACTTTCTTAGTTTTCATGGAACGTATAACGCAATAAACACATTATCAGAAATTTAGACAAAACTTCATTGTTGGGAGCAATCATGAAGTCCATGTGATTTTTAAATCCATTGGCAATTATCTTGGTGATTACCTTATAAATGACGTTGCAAAGTGAAATAGGTCTAAACTCTTCATGCATCTTGAGATATCAATCTTAGGAATTCAAACAATAAAAGTTTCATTAATGTTTCTAAGGAGGGAAGGATTACAGAAATAGTCAAAGATGTAACTGCAGACCTAGTTCAAAGTGGATACGCTCCTGCTCCAATGATGGCTATTAGATCAACTGATCCAACAGCTACTAATTCTTTGATGTTTTCTCTCATTTTTTTATTATAAATTTTACGATTATCATATCATGTTTATTACTGAGGTTACAACGATTATTAGATTAGTTGATAATAACAATTTTTTTAAGAAAAAAAAAACGTTAGAAAAATGATAGCATCATTGGAGCAGGAGTCCTGTACCTTTGAGTCACAAAAACGAATTTGCTCTGCCCTTGACCTCATCATTGAAAAATAAAATAAAACACATTCAATCCTACCAACATCCATGTCCTAATAAAGGGAGAAGCCCCTCTTCATAGGAAAAAAGGGGGGGGGGGACCATTATTAAAATGATTAATAGCCATAATCTTATTGTTATACAATTAATATATTATTTTTATTAAAAAATTGACATTAATTTTTTGACAAATAAATTAAAAAAAATACTTATCATGCATTCTCGTTATTTTCAAAAGCATCCTTCTCAGTAGTAGCACAGTAGCTTTCGTCGATGTTTTTAGAGCTCGCCTGGTCATTGATTTAGACTGGCCATTGGATCATCGAGTTACTGATTTAATCGCTGAGTTACTAGATCAATTGTTGACCTGAGTAAAAAAATTAATATATATATATATACACGAATAAATTAAAAAAAACAAGCAAAATAAATAATGTATATGTAAATTTCACACTTAAAAGTTATAGACATCTATAATAATTGAAATATAAAGTTATAAATATTTATAATAATTTATAAAGTCACAAATAATATCATCTAAACATAATATTTTATATATTAAAATTTTAAACATCTATAATAATTCATCAAGTCATAATAATTCTTAGTTAAATTTATTAATTTTTTTTAAAAAAAAATAAGTTAAATCAAGTCAACCAAGACTCGACCAAATTGATCAGATCTTAACTAAATTGATGGCAAATTGATTTGAGAACTCGATGATCCAGATCTTGGTCAACAAATCCCGAAACCAGCTCGCCAAATCAATTCGAGTCCCAAAACAATATCCTTTGTACTGTCCTTGAAGTTCCAAGTAGAAGTTCTGAAACTTCAGTAATGCAAGCTTTTCTATATGATACTCATTACTTTTCGATTTTATTTCTTTAATCAAGAAGTTTCAATCTGCAAGTTGCGGTTGTGATTCGTGAAAGTGATGTTTTCCCATTTTCAAAATACAGCAGTATATCAAAATAATAAACTTATTATATAATATAAGTAAAAAATTGCAATATATAATTGTAATTTATATTTTATTACAGAAAATTAATGTAGTTCATTTATAGATTTTAGGAGACAAGTGTATACTTTTTAATGCTTTTTAAAAAAAAGAAAAGATGGGAGAACAATTTATAAAATTGCTTTTTAAAATGATTTTTTTTCCTTTTCTAAATTCAGTTGCTTGAGATAGTCACAAATAATTGATGTTTCTTTGGACTGAAAATGATAACGAAGATTGATGGACGGTGATTGACTGATTACGATTTCTTGGCCTTTTCATCTGGCCAATTATTAAAACGTGGGCCAACGAGCCTTTAATACATTCCAAAAGGGTTGGCCCACAAGTTGACTTTTTCGGCGCAAAGGTTTTATTTATTATTATTATTATTATTATTGCTCTTTCTAGATATTTTCTGCAGTTTTGTAGTCGTCAAAAGTACATAGGATGTGCCTGCAATTTAGAAGCAACATATTCAAAAGATGAAGATCATTTTTGTTGTTGGTCACAAGATTGAAAATTTCCTAGCTATCAGTTTCTACTTCTATCTTTTTAATCCTCAAAGAAATGGCAATTTCTAGTCCTAAAAATAATGATCCAACTCCCAAAAATTTTGAGAAGACTATCACCCATTTGCCTTTATCAGATCTGATAACACCTCCTGTTGCAATTAAGTTCCTTTTTGCTGATCTATCAACATTAAGTTTGCTCCAATTACAAACAGGTTTATGCCAAGACGCAACAATGTTTGGAGAATCTATTATTGTGGGAATATTTTGAAGAGCTTTTTGAGGAAGTTATGTCCGAAATTATGCTTTTTTGAAGAGGATTTGATTATTGACCGAATGTCGTTGGAGAGTAGACAATTAAAAACTTTACTATTTCTGTGAAGCCATATAGCTTTGATAGAGTATATAAAAATTGTGTTCCATAGGTACGTTGAGGTGGCTCAAGGTGTTAGAAACAGAATTTGTGTGAAGCCACTCTTTGTACTTTGCATTCAAGTTTCTTGGGGGTTTTTTGTTTGGGGGGTTGGGAGGGGGGGGGGGGTTAAAAGATGATTTTCAAGTTCAAAAAGACAAAGAAGACATACATTGTTTCTTATACATGTTGCTTTAAAGAGTTTGTTGGGAGTCCTTTAACATATGACTGTCAAAGAAAGAATTTTCTCGTAGATGACACAGTTTTCAAGATCCAATTTAGATTTTCCCCCATGACAAGGTTTTCATTTTCGAGGGCTTCAATTGACTGATTTATTATGTGATGGTAGGCCGATTTTGAAGAGTAGATGCCATTTCCTATTAGCTTCTAAATGATATTATCTCTTTGAGGAAGGTTAAATTGTGGTAAAGGCCGAGAGAGAATCTCATTGTAAATATTTTGCCAGAGAGGGAAGGGTAGGTCTTCTAGGCACTAGTACATAAGGTTTCCAATAGTTTTTATTATAGAGTCAACTATTTTAATTTCCTCATTTTTGGGTAAAGGGCCAAAGAGTTGTCTCAAAGTTTCTTGCAACCATGTATCATACCAGAGATTAAGGTTGTGACCATTTCCTAGAGCCAATCTAATATAGGTATTATAGAGAGGATGAATTTTTTGGATGCCTCTAGAGGTATATGAGGAAGCTGACCTTTTTTGAGAGAAATCCTGACCATACTTGTTATAGAAGACTTGAGCCCACGACTGATTTTGAGAGTGATTTAATTTCCAAATCAGGTTTAAAAAGAGAACCTTGTTCTGATGCTCTGAAATTACTAATACCTAGGCCTCCTAATGTTTTGGGGGTGCATATTCTTTTCCAATAAACAGTGTGGAACATTCCTACTTTCATTAACATGACCCGAAAAGAAGCTTCGCATTTTCCTATCAACGTTCGCTTGAATGCTTTTCGAGAGCAAGAGAGCTTTCATTATGTCGCTAGAGAGATTGGAAATCATTGAGATTAATAATTGAATTTTGACTACTTTGAATAAAAGGTTAGATTTCCAGCATTGAAGCTTCTTGTTAATTCTGTCAATTATAAAATTGAAATATGATTTCCTGTTGTTCGGTTTCAAGGGATATCCTAGGTAATTTTCAAGCTCAGCAGAATGTTTAATACTGCATAAGGATTGAAAAGTGTCCCTGAAATTTTCATTAACAGACTTTGAGAACCATATCTCTGATTTATTACTATTAATTGTCATACCACTAACAATGCAGAAAGATGTATTGCTTCTATAGTTTTCTTATTGGCTTTACTAAAGAGAAGAATGTCGTCAGCAAAGAAAATATGGGAGATATTTGGATCTTTATTTTTAAAACGAAAGGGCTACCAATATTTTTTTATTATCTTCTCCATTATCAGACTATTCAAGAATTCCATTGCCAAGATAAATAGGTAAGTAGAAAGAGGATCACCTTGCCTAATTCCTCTTGAAGAATAGAAAGAGCTAATTTTCTTTCCATTTATGAGTGGTGTGTATTTAACTTCTTTTTAGACATGAAAAAATTAGATTACTAATACTTGAAGGCAAGTTCATGTTGCTTAATTTATTCTATGAAAGACCAAGAGGTTGAGTCAAAGGCTTTTCTTATGTCTATCTTTGAATGATTCATTGAACTTAGGGTCTCCTGTGCTATAAGAAGATAACCCAAATTCTACCATTTTCATGTTGTTTTGCCCACATTTCTTTTGTTTAGGATAATTCTTTTTTTTTTCTTTTAAGACACTTTTAATTAAAAATAAATTTGGAATTTTCTCTTATGGTTTCTTATAAAATAATTTTAATAATATAAAAAACTGATAAAGTTCACTTGTTAAAATTGATAAATACACTTGTTTGAACTTGAATGAGACTTAAATTTAAATTTTTTTTAATAAATTAATGTGTTTCATAAATTTAGGTCTACTTTTAGTGGTGACAAATTGCCATTGAAGGTAACTTTAGGTGGCAACAATGAAAATTCGTCACTAAAAATTGCCTTGCAATAGCAGCAAATATTGCCACCAAAGTGATATTTGTGGTGACATTCAACAATCCCTTCAATGGTGACAAAAGTCACCACCAATGATGACCTTTGATGGCAACACTTTTAGTGGCAATAAGTGTTGCCACATAAAGCTCCTACTTAAAAAATGTATACAATATAATTTTTATTATTGAAACAAGGAATAAGCTTGGCACAATTGGTCAAGAACACATTCTGTAACATTCATGACCTAGGTTTGAGGCTGGCTGAAAACACTTTGAATAATTAAATTTCCTCTCCATGCCAACCTGCCACATGTGCATCGTGTCAGCTAGTCAACTGTTGCCATGCATGTGCCACATGGCGTCACATTTAAGTTTACCATCAGTGATGACAAAAATCGGCACCAAAAGTCAAATTTGGTGGCGACAAAAAATAGTCACTACTAAATAACACTTTCATTGGCAACAAATCATTGAAGGATACCTTTAGTGATGACAAATGTTGACACCGGCTAAACCCTAAACACTCTACGACTACCTTCAGCGGCAACAGACCAAAGGTCACCTCTGATGACGACTTTTGTCTCACCACAAAATAGTGTCACCTTTGGGGGGCAAAATGGAAAATTGCCATTGAATGGTGGTGACCAACTCCAAAAGGAGATGTATTAAACAACTTTTGGTGACAACTCTGTTTGTCGCCACCAAAACCTTCAATGATGGAATTAACAGCAACAACTTGTGTTGCCACCAAAGACCCGTTGGTGTTAACTTTTAGATTTTTGGTAGTGATTTTTGTTGTCATCAAAAGTCAATTTTTTGTTAGTGAATGATGAGTAAGCAATATCATGTTGAAAAGTATGTTTCATATCATCATATTTGTTAATTTTATTAATAACAAATAAATAGAAAGACATTACTAACAACATATTTATTTGAGAAGACTAAATTGAGAAATATCCATACATAAACTAAGTTGAAAAAAATAATTGTATGAGGGACTAAATTGAGAAATATCCTACCGAGTGATACCAAAACAGAAGTTCAATCTTAAATGTAGTTATAACTTGGCCTAATTATATAAATGAATTGCAGGGACTAGGCCTGTTGACATTGTCAGCCATGCTTCCTTCTCTTACAAGTTCCGAGTGCGGATATTCAACCACCAAATTGGCATCATCATCATCATCATGTTCTCGAAAGCCACAAGTCATACTATTCTTCTTCTCCCTCTACCTGGTGGCCCTTGGACAAGGAGGCCACAAGCCTTGCGTTCAAGCCTTTGGAGCAGACCAGTTCGATGAACAAAACCCAAAAGAGTGCAAAGCCAGAAGCTCATTCTTCAACTGGTGGTACTTCACTATGTGCGCAGGCTGCTTGCTAACCCTTGGGGTCCTTAACTACATTCAAGACAACCTTAGTTGGGTTCTGGGCTTCGGAATCCCTGCTCTTGTAATGATCATTGCGTTGCTTGTTTTCTTGCTTGGGACTAAGACTTACAGGTTCAGCGTTGAAGGGCGTAAGCAGAAGAGCCCATTTGTGAGAATTGGCCGTGTATTTGTAGCAGCAATCAAAAATCGACCAAGTAACCTGTCGAATATTGCTGTCAAAGAGGAAGTTTGTGATGTCGTACCTCATCAATGTTCCAAGCAATTCAAGTAAGACAATCAGTTGATTATTATGTTTTGAAAATACATCTTTGGGATCATTAAGATAATGACTTTTTTGGAAAACTATCAACTTATGAAACACTACACATTTCCTCAAAGTTTTAAATAAGAATAGGTTACATTTTGGAAGTTTTCAAGATGTCAAATTATAATTTTGGTCTCTATAGTTTCACCAAAATTGTAAAATGGTCCCTATACTTTATTTTCATATAAAATAGTCTCTATAATTTCTCCATCTATGTAAGTCAATTCTCGTCGTCAATATGGTTAACTTTACTGTTAAAATGGTCCTACATGACATTTGATGTGCACATTTGTGAACATGTCAGCATGCTCAATCATTAAATTTTGTACAACTCAGCCGTCATATCAACAAAATTCTTATTTTCCTCTTAATTCTCAATTTCTCTAACCTAGCATCTATATTAAATTTTGTTAACACATGGGTTGAGTTGTGTAAAATTTAATGATTGGACATGCTGACATGTTCCTAAATATATACATTAGCTGCCACCTATCATATGAGACTATTTTAATAACAAAATCAACCATACTGACAGCATGGACTAACTTATATAGATGGAAAAACTATAAGGACTATTTTATATGAAAATAAAATATATGGACCAATTTACAATTTTAGTGAAACTATTGGGACCAAAATTATAATATAAACTTTTCAAAACTACATTTCCCTGCCTTTTATTTTTAAAATATATACTTTCCTCTCCAATTTTATATTTTATATTTTGAGAGGTATGTTCAGTAACCTATTATCATCTATTAACTAGTACGTATTGGATATTTTTATAAAAAAAATATAAATTAATGTAGAATATTTCATAGTTATAAGGAAGGGACTGCACATTTTTAAAATAGAAAGGAGGAAAATGTAAGGGAGAGGAGTGTAATCTACTCTTTAACGTAGCCTCTTTGGATTGGTAAGATAATGACTTATCTCACTAAGTAGTATTATATTCTCCACCATAACAGCTTCCTCAACACAGCACTACTTGCCCCAAACGGCTCTGAAGAAAGGTGTTGTAGCCCTAGAGAGGTTGAAGAAGCAAAGGCCGTACTCAGACTTGGGCCTATTTGGGCCACGACATTAGTATTCGGCATAGTGTTCGCTCAAATCCCCACGTTCTTCACCAAGCAAGGAGTTACAATGAACAGAACCATTTTCCCAGGTTTCAACATACCCGCAGCTTCCCTTCAATCCCTCATCACTTTGGCCATCGTCATCTTCAGCCCCATCTACGACCGCATATTCGTCCCACTCGCAAGATCCATCACCAACATTCCCTCAGGCATCACAATGCTCCAAAGAATCGGAACCGGAATATTCCTCTCCATAGTCACAGTATCAATTGCAGCCCTGATTGAAATGAAAAGGCTCGAAATAGCGAAAGAGTATGGTCTTGTGGATGATCCAAATGCGACTGTTCCAATGAGTGTGTGGTGGTTGATTCCTCAGTACTTCTTGTTCGGAGTTGCTGATGTTTTCACCATGGTTGGTCTCCAAGAATTCTTTTATGACCAGGTTCCGAATGAACTGAGAAGCATGGGGCTTGCTCTGTATTTGAGTATCGTTGGTGTGGGAAGCTTTCTGAGCAGTCTTCTGATCTCTGTGATAGAGGAAGTGACGGGGAAAGATGGACATGGTAGTTGGTTTAATGATAATCTGAATCAGGCACATCTTGATTACTTTTACTGGTTGCTTGCTGGACTCAGTGCGATTGGATTTGCTTTGTTCGTTTTCTTTGGGAAATCTTACGTCTATAATCAGAAAGGGATTGCCCAAGCATAGTGTGCTGATTTTGTTGTTTCAACTTGTAAGACTACATTACAATTGCACTCGCATGTAAGTATTAAAATTACACTCCTCTTGCATTTACTTTTAGGATGTATAATCCCTGCCTTATAACTATAAAATATATTATATTTTAGTCAAATTTTATATTTTTTTTACCTAGATCTATTATGTTTTTTGGCATTTGATAATCTAGTATCACATATCTTTAAATTTTTACATATTATAATATCTTTTTTGTTGTTAATGTAAAATAAGATGTCACAATTATATTTTTGTGTTAGTATCCAGTATGCACTTAGGTTTATGAATGATACTTTTAGTCTAAAAAAATGGGGTGTTAGGTTATCAAACATAAAAATATAAATGGTAACAGAAAGTATTTAATTAGACTAAAGTGTAGCAGTTTTATAATTATAGGGGATAAGAGTATATATTTTAAAAATAGAAAGAAGAGAAGTGAAATTTTAAAGGTTAAATTATAATTTTGGTCTTTATAGTTTTACCAAAATTGTAAATTGGTCCTTATATTTTATTTTCATGTAAAATGGTTCTTAGAAGTTTCTTTATACATAGAAATTAGTTTCTACCATCATTATAGTTAACTTTGGTGTTAAAATAGTTCTCCATGGTAACTGATGTATACATTTATAAATATGTTAGCATGTTTAGTCATTAATTTTTATACGACTCACCTGTCATGTCAATAAAATTATCATTTTGCTCTAAATCAAGAAATTGAGAATTAAGGAAAAAATAAGAATTTTATAGACATGGTGGTTAAGTTATGCAAAAATTAATAATTAAACATATTGAAATGTTCATAAATGTACACATCAACTGTTATGTAAAACCATTTTAATAACAAAGTTAACCATACTGATGACAGAAATTAACTTTTATAAATAGAAAAACTATAAAGAGGGAAGTATAATTTACAATTTTGATGAAATTATAGAGGCCAAAATTATAATTTAACCAATTTTAAAAGTTTACAAGAGAGGGAAGTATAATTTACTCGTGCTCGTGAGTTGATTTTGTTATTTTAAGGGTAAATTACAGTTTCTTCCCATGCAGGTTGTCAAAAATTACATTCTCTGTACTTTCAAATTGTAGAATACCTTCTCTGTAACTATAAAATATGTCTGATTTTATATCTTTTTGTCCAAATTGATCTTTTAAGTAACATTCCATAACTTAATGTCACATACCTTTTTGACTACAGTATCTTCTATTAAGCTAGGAACATAATTTTTTACACATTGTAATACCTTTGCTGTAAATCCAGAATGAGATTGAACAAATATTCTATTTTCTCGTAAAAAAAAGCATCCAATATGTATTTAGGTTAATTGATGGTATTCTAGTCCAAAATAATGTAATATTAGGTTACCAAAAAAAATTGACTGGAATAGATCTCTCTAAATGAAAATTTTAAATTGAACTAATGTATAATAATTTCATGATTATTAGAAAAGAGAGTGTAAATTTTAAAAATGTTGGAAGGGATTAGTAATTACTATTATTTTAATATTTATACTAGATTGTTGCCTGTGCGGTGGTATTTCCTTTTAATGACTCCAAATCAATTTTATACAAATTGTTAAAGATGATAAACAAGAAAATTATATTTATATAACTAAATTATAACCCATATGTAGTGTGACTTGAGTAATTTAAATTGTATACATATTTGAAGTTAATGCTTGAATTTGTTCATCGTAGAAGAAAGGTATTTTGCAACTCACCTAATTCAATGCACATATAAACCTCCCGTGCTTATTGTTTTTTTGGTCATTGGATGGCATCCAATGGTACATATTTGAGCTATGTTTCTCTTTTTTTTAAAAAAAAAAATTTACACAAATAATCTTTAATTCATCCATTTGATTAATAATTACTCAATATTTAAAATTAATTTGTATATTTACTGTAATTATATGTTTTTATAAATCAAAGTTTATATTTATTATAATTTTATTATATAACGTCAGATTTGTTGTTATTAAGTGAGATCAAATAGATAAAGATTATCCGTATAATTTAAAAATAAAAAACAGGAAAAACATAGCTCAAAGGTACCGTACGATTCTTAAATTCTGCAATCGCATTCATTTTTCGTAACCTTTCGAGTTAGAAAAAACAAACTTATTTTGAAATAAGAATGTAATTGACAAAGTACCAATATAGCTTGCGAAATCAGCAAAGACACTACTGAGTTGGTTTAGATTCTTGAACTTTTTCATCAGATTTTGTTGGAAACAATGAAGGCTTCAATGTGACTGCACGATTTTTTCGCTACGCCAAAGTAAAATGAGAACAGTAATATAGCAATATTTGTAATTTCAAATAGAACTTTGTCATAAATAAAATACAAGAAGAGCATACTGTCAGAAATAAATGTTCAATCGTTTCCTCTTTAACCTGTTAGATAGGAGATAGAGAAGACATTTTTTAGCATGAATTGTAAAATCAGACCGGACCGATCAGTTCGACCAAGAATTGAAGGATGGTTCAGTCTAGTTTGGCTAAAAAATTGGCTAAGAGTTGAACTGGCCGAATCAGAGTTAAACAGGAAAAACCGATTGAACCGGTCGGTTGGGTGGTTGAACCAGTTTTATCCTTTCTTTTTGGGGGTAGATTTTTTTTTTTTTTTGCTGTTGTCTATGATTGTATGAGATAGACAAAAATTAATTTTGCAATTATCAAATATGTCCTTATTCAGTTAAGCAAATAACAAGAAACAAAAATGTAATTTGAAAAGAAGAAAAACTAAGAAATGTGAGACTTGGCTCACTCTTTTGAAATACAAAGGTCTTTACAAGGTTATTTTCACAATAAGACTTAGCTTGATATTGTGGATATTATGAGTTGTGATGAATTATTAATTATGGATTGATATATTTTTATTAATCTATGTTTTATTTCATTCATTTATTGTTATGAATTATCAATTATACTAAATATTTTAATGTTTTAAATTATATTTTTTTTAATATTTTAAATTATGTATATTTTTAATATTTTTTAATTATTATCAATTTAACTATGATCTGAGTATTAAACTTTGAACGAGTGACTCTGTCAGTTTAATGATACATGTTTTTTAGTTTCTTTTTTAATAAGGATGAAGCATATTTTGGATTATATTCGGCATGCAGCATGCTGAATCATGTCCCACTATGTCCATTTTTTTTTTTTGGCGATGTGGAGCAAGTAACTGTGAATATAATTCACCGTGAGTCAACTAATAAAATATTTAAAGTAGAGGTGATAAAGTACACAAGTAAGCTGCATTCTTTTTTCTTTTTTAAATAATTCTAATCTTTCCTAAATTGAATAAATCATGTACTCATAAATAGATTCTTAAGCGTAAAATATTAATTTAGTTTCCAAAAATATTATAATTATCTTAATTTAATCAATGAAAGATCAAATGTTTTAATTTAGTCTCCAAAAGACTAAATTTGTTTAAATTTGGTTCAATTTTTTTGTCAAAGTTACTATTAGTAATTAAAATTTTGAGATTTAGCAATAGTATTATTTATGATTTAGCAATGAAAAAGAACAACTTGAGACAAATAAAATCTTTTAGGGATTAAATTAAAATACTTGATCTTTGAAGAACCAAATAAAAAAATATAGGTCCTGTTTGGATATGTTTTTGTTTTTGTTTTTTATTTTGAAACTAACTTTGAAAATAAAAAAACAAAAAAATTAGTTTGAATAATTGTTCTAAAAGCAATTTTAAAATTTCAAAAAAAAAGCATGTGAAAGATTTGTTTTTGAAAATAAGATTTAAAAATTATTTGAAACAAAAGCTTTCTATACATAGTTATGATAAATTTAATACAATGAAATAATAAATAATGATATTTTAAAAGAGAATAAAAATAAATATAAGTTAAATCTATTAATTGTTATAACTTGAATTACATTTCAATAAATTAGTTAAATTTATTATCCATTTACATAAATTATTAAGAACTTTTTGGACAATAATTTAAAATAATTATAATTTTAACAAGTTAAAATAAATTGATGCAAATTAGTTTAAAAATATCCATGAAAAAGAAAGATAACAGAAGTTACAATTTCACAAAGATTAGATAAAAATACAAGTTTAAAAAATTAAATTACATTCAACAACAGGCTTTAACTGTTGTTTTATTTGGTTTTTTGAATTTTTAACAGCAGTTTTAATCATAAAAAATATTTATTTTTTATCCTTATATAAATGCCATTAATAAACCTACATATTTACAACGATGCCATCATGATTTTCACCTTTTTTTTAAAAAAAAAATTTGAAAACACCTAAAACTTGTTTTTTTATTTTAAAAACAATTTCAAAAACAATTTTTAAAACATATCTCTCATAATTATTATATTAAAAAAATTTTTGTTTTGTTGACTTTTTTTGAAACAAAACATTTTTAAAAATAACAACTAAACGCGTTGAAACTTTTTAAAGACAAAGAGCACATTTGATACACTGGTTTTCCATCGATGGAAGAAGGAATTCCATTGCGCGTGAAAGTCTCTTGTGTTTGGTAGCCGAGGCGGAATTCCATCAATGGAAAACTGGTTTTCAATTTTTCATTTTAATTGTACGACAATTTTTCATCGCTCGATGAATGAAAAAGCGAGAGGCAGAGGCTAGTTAAAGGAATTTTTAGCCTGAGAGACAAGTAAAGGCCAAGATGGATAGAGAGACCGTGAAAGGAAAAGAAAAGGGAAAACAATGGCAACAAAAGAGAGACGAAGAGGGGTTACACCTTCTCACTTTGTTGCTTCAATGTGCGGAGGTTGCGGCGGTGATGCTGGAGTAGGGGAGTATGGTCGATGGTGATGGTGGAGGAAGAGAGTGTAATACCCATGAAAAATAAAATATAAATGCGTATTTGCAAACTATGGTTACTATGCTAGTATACGGTACTGTTCACCTATATAATAATATTTACGTATACGATACTGTTCACTTATACAATCGAAATGTCAAGTACTAGATGTGGTTTGATCATTAGAAAAAACTAGAAAGAAGTTCGTAGGAGAAAATGACGTTTTATGTATGAAAATATCCTCAGGGACTAAATTGAAAGGACTGAATTGAAAAGAAACTTAAAGGTTTAAGGTGAAAGGATAGTTTTTCCTTTAAGTTCTAATAGTAACCAATAATTCAAGCCGCCTGCGTTTTGCACAGTAACACGTGAAATATTTTATTAGAAATGTCATTTTTATAAATAGTAAGTTGAACATTTTATTAGTGCATAGTGTCAAATACTACTTTTGACTTTTCCTATAAATAGGCCTTTTCATTTCACTTCTAAACTCACACCTTCAACTTCTCTTCTTCTCTCCTTAAGTTTCTCTTACTGCAATGCTAGGCCTCTGAGATTTTGGGCCTTTCCTTTTCAGCTTAGATAAGGATACTATGCCATTTCTATGTCTTTCAAATTTTAGAAGTTATTTTCTTAAGTATGCTCTGTGGTTGCGGCTTTGGCTGATATTCCACATCAGAAAAATTGTCATTAGCTGTCTATATGTTATTTTGATTTTCTGATTACCGAAATAGGATGTAAACTATGAAGAATACATGTATAGGAAAGTTCTGGATAAGGAAAGAATTGGTTTTTAAGTGAGTCCATTGCGACCCTCCACTCTTTCATGGGAACTTACCTGGTGTACTCTTTTACAGATTGTATTCTCTATTTCTGGTATAAACAGTCTCCGTATATATAAATAGTGACCGTATGTATGAATAGTATCCATACATATGAACAGTAACCGTACGTATGAACAGTATCTGTACGAAACACAATCCTAACGTTTTTTCTCTAATCTTTCATGAAAATCTCCGTAGCGGAATACTGAAATTCACTTGAGTACTCTTGCCCGTAACGACTTAGAGAAGTGATACTCATACGGAATCTAGGTGAGTGAAACGACCCCGTTTTAATAGAGTTTTAGCATGACTGGTGATAAAAAGTATGTCGTAGGACACTCCCAAGATTCATTGGGGGAAATTGGATTCAGAATGACGAATCTAATGAGATAATTAATCCAGAAGTATGGATAAGACGAAGCAAGTATCTCATGATGATGTGAAGTTTGAATATTTTCAAAAACAGATTAATTGTTATCTTGATTTGTGGTTTATAAATCTATAATATAATTATATACTATACATGTTATATGGATGAATATTATATTGTACTTCTGATTATAATATGAACTGTTGTACTATTGATTGTGATTGAGCGGGACAGTACCCCCTCTCACGGCAAGGCGAAAAACCCGGTTGAAAGGGTGTGTTGACCAATGAGTGTGGAGACAACGATTCCCTCATTAGGGATATAGCTCGGATTGGTGATAAATTCGTGAGGCGCCCTAGCTAAAAGGATGAGGTTGTGCGTCATGGCGGAAATATACAAAATTGGTGAGCCGGCCTGTGTGCGCTCTCCGGGATATATTGTCATTGATGAGTACTAGTAACGTTTGTTGAATTGGATGAATTTTAATCTTCTTGTATGTAATTTCTAACTATGTCTATTGGTTGAGTATGAGCTTTCGGATATATTTGCATAACTGGTGATGTATTTGAATTTTATTAACGCGAGGCCGATTCGCTCACGGAGTTTAAAAGCTCACACTCTCTGTATAATTTTTTTTTGTTTAGATCAGGTTGCCAGCGAAGAATATCCGCTAGAGAAGTAGATCACTTTGGAGCTTCCCACTGTCGAGTAGGCCCCTCTTTTGTTGTAGACTATGTTGCTCTGTAACCGTCTAGGATATCTAGGTCAGGGGTTTGGTATTTGGCTTGTATTTCAATACAATAATGTATTTTGTATTGAGAATCTATTATTTTTAATTAAGAAAATTTGATATATTTTCTTCGTATTTATTAAGGAATTTTTATTTTGATAATATAGAGATAATGACTAATAATTTTACTTGTGGCTAGAATTTATCGAAAGGCTTACAGTGATAAGATATTCATCATTGTGCCGGTCATGTGCCTAAAAAATGGGTCGTGACAAAATTGGTATCAGAGCAATGGTTGTTAGGTCTCCTAGTGATTACAGAGCAAGGTAACCTTAGTGGGACCTCCTCTATCGTTGTGAACCCGGGCACAACTATAGAGAGACGGCTCTACTGAAAGTCCTGTAGGATGTTTCCATTTCCTTTACCTCCGAGATTTATCTCTTCTTAGGAATTATGTTATCAGTTTTAGTTTTAGATAGATGTAGCTACACTTTTGAACTTAGTCAAGGAAAAATTGTTATTTGTTTTGATTCCGTTGCTGTCGGGTCAAATTTTTATGTGGTGGGTTTTATAAGTTGAATTCATGATTGATTTTGTGTAGCTAATTTTCTTTATCTTTCTTTATTATTATTTTAGAGTACCGTCCAATAAAAGAAACCACTTGCATTAAAAAAACGGAAGGATTACATTGCAAAAAAAAAAGAGTTTACTCGTGCATGAGTAATCTAAAGGCCAGGTGGTCTTGGATTAGGAGGGTTGTATTGTATCATCACCCCTCGACCATTCCTTGGAGCAAGAGACAAAGCAATGTCGTGGAGGGTAGTGTAAATTCTATTCATACAATCAACACTTCTTTGCTGTTGATTGCAGAAGTACTGGGTGGACCAATAGAAGAACCTATCTATTCTCGAAGTCATTGCCGCGTTATTGTGTTTGGTTAACTTCTCAAGATCCTCTATCATCTTCTTGAGATTCTTCACCTCCTGCTCTAAATAGGCGATTTTGTCCTCCGAGCTATGGCCTGTACTAATCTCCGCGGCTTCCTCATTCTTCTTCATCTTCTTCTCCTTTTGATTTTCTTGAGATCCCTTGAGAGGTTTTTTGCCTTTGTCCTTGCCTAAACTTAAGTTTAAGTCAAGTTCTTCTTCCTTAGCCTCCATTGTGAGATCAATGTACTTCCTTATGGCCATGATTTGAAAGTTAGAAATTTTTGTAAGAGTATGAGGTGAGAGGAATGCTAGAAGATTGTAGGCTCAGAGATTATTACTCTTTGTGGTGTGGTAACTGAGAACGCTGTGATGGTTTTTATAAAGAAAAATTAGGACTTAGAGACAAAGAAAATATCTCTTCGCCGTACCCCTACACGCTCAACCTATGGATTTCTACAAGTTGGAAGCCAGAAGTCTAGGATAGGCATGCACACCAACAACGCATCGCATTAATGCCAAAACCACGAAAGTCAATATTCGGTGGATTTGCGGCCGATTTTACTTGGCTTTCCTATTTCTCCCCTTGGCATTTTTCGAAATTCAAAGAAGTTGACGATATAGCCATTAAAGATTGCCTTGGATGCTTTTATGATGAACTGAAATACATTTCTCTGTTTTATTGTGTTGTTCTTAATAGCCTTCAGTTGAGTATAATATACATAATTGATTGAATCATGTTGTAATTACATGCATGTATGTTATTCATGCATAATGAGTGAAGGCTACGATCAAGGAGAATATATGATGATCCTATATATACTCATAGAGAATGAGAAATCAAAATGACTTAGATAGAATGAAATGTGTAAAGGATAATACATCTTCATAGTTACACATACTTACATATAATGTTCTCGTGGGCAAATGAAAGGTAATGATTTTCTTGCATCATGATAATATTTATTGCATGCGACCGTAAGCAGTTAACTTTGTTTTAAAATATATATATTTACATATATATTATGTGTAAATCCAGAATAAAGACACCGATTAGAATATAAGATAAGGCTAATATGAGACTACCCGATCATAGAGGGACATCGTGATATGGGATTACAAGATAAAACAAGTTTAGAGGGAGAAAATCTCAGACTGAAGAGCGTAGTTAGTCAAAATTTTGAGAAAGGTCAAGATTAGCCGAAAATTTTTTCAGGAAATCTTTGACTTATGTTAATTGCATTAAATTATATTTACTATTTATCTGCATGTCTGACATTAATTACTGGCATTGCGACGTATGTGATCTGTAAATCTCCTAGCGAGCGGCGTATAGGTTGTGGTGGCTTTAGCTCCAGGGGCTTCGAGTTGTCTATAAATCTTGTACGCCCGTTACCCCACTCATCACACCAAGCGAACTTCTTTCATTACATACATATTCCTCAATCTTCATTCCTTTCTCGTTTCAACTTCTTTCTGAAATCCCTAAAGCAATGGCCGATAATAAGTCTTTCAACTTGAATTTTGAGACTGGCAATGTAGAGCTTGATTTAAATCTAAGTCTCGGAGACAACAAAGGGAAAAGACCTGTAAACAGGTCACCAGAATTAAGAAGAGAAAGATGGATGTAATAGAGTTGGAGGAGGACAGCACTGCAACATCCTCAGAAAATAAGCTTGCGTTCCTAGAGCGTAAGATCGAAAATCTAGAGCGTAAGATAGAAAGCCTAAAATACAAGATAGAGGACCAGAAGCGACTAATAAATCGTCTCTTTGAAAACCAAGAGAAACTGATAAACCGCCGTTTCGGGGAACTAGCTAATCGAGTTGATAGACATTCAATGTTTGTAACTCAAAATTTACGTGACCAACAAGCAAGGTGTATTGACTGTATGAACGGAGTGACTTCTGCTCTTCGCCAAATTTCTCAGGCGCTTCCTCCAGAAACCCTTTCTAGGCTACAACGATTAGCTTCCTCTTTAAGATCTGAAGCACCTTCCTCTTCTAGACCCGGAGCACCTTCTACATTTCAAAAGCCTGCTCGTCCTTAATTTATTCTTTCTTTTGTTTGTACCTAAAGCTATATTTGGTCTACGCTTCACGTATTAAAATTATCTATGTACTAGAAATAAAATTGAAGTTAATATTTAGATCTCGTATATTGAAGTGATTTCTTAAAGAACTTGAGGAATGAGAAGATGTTGAACTTGTTATACTTGATTCTAAAGCAGAGTATGGTAATATTCTTTTGACTGAGCAGAGTTACTAAAATGATATTTCATTGCACTTCTGAACTATGGAGGAGTACTAAATAAGTATTTTATGAACCTATATATAGAGAATTATGGGTTTACTCCAATCATTGAAGGGATACGACTCTATATGAGTCATTAAGGTGAGAGGAATTTCTATATATATTTATTTTATAATTATACGTGAGGAGTATGTTATTTATTTAACGCATTTTCTAGAATTGTTCTTCTTAGAGATTTATGTAATGATTTCATGTGATTTTGCCTTTTATATGACGCCTTCAATTGAGAGTATCGTCTTAAGGCAGGAGGATCACCTTCGGGCAAGAGTATTGCCTATGGCCAAAATGACGCCTTTAGGTAGGGTGCTTGTATTCGTAAAAGTTATAAACTATGTGTGTGGTAACATGTGTTCTGATATTCAATGTGAACTGGAAAGACCACGTACCACTTTTGAGATGACACCTATTTGAGGTTTTACATAGAGACAGAGTTCGTCTCTGATTAGGTGGTTTGAGTTTGGTAAAGGTTATGAGGATGAGACACTTTATGGTACAAAAGGTTGTAAAGAAGATCAAATTGATAAGAAAGAGATTGCTTGCTGTTTAGAAAAGGCAAAAGTCCTGTGCAAACCATTAATAATGCGGTCTAGAGTTCACAGTCGATGGTGTAGTGTTCTTGTGCATCTCACCAAGGGTGTGATGAGGTTTGGGAAGAAAGAGATGCGAAGAATGAAATATGGACGAAGTAACCAAACTTATTTCAGTCTTGAGCTGAGTTTTGAATTCGGAGGACCGAATTCTCTTAAGGGGGTGATAATGTAATACCCATGAAAAATAAAATATAAATGCGTATTTGCAAACTATGGTTACTATGCTAGTATACGGTACTGTTCAGCTATATAATACTATTTACGTATACGATACTGTTCACTTATACAATCGAAATGTCAAGTACTAGATGTGGTTTGATCATTAGAGAAAACTAGAAAGAAGTTCGTAGGAGAAAATGACGTTTTATGTGTGCAAATATTCTCAGGGACTAAAGTGAAAGGACTGAATTGAAAAGAAACTTAAAGGTTTAAGGTGAAAGGATAATTTTCCTTTTAAGTTTCAATAGTAACCAATAATTCAAGCCTGCGTTTTGCACAGTAACATGTGAAATATTTTATTACAAATGTCATTTTCATGAATAGTAAGTTGAATATTTTATTAGTGCATAGTATCAAATAGTATCTTTGACTTTTCCTATAAATAGGCTTTTTCATTTCACTTCTAAACTCACACCTTCAACTTCTCTTCTTCTCTCCTTAAGTTTCTCTTATTGCAATGCTAGGCCTCTGAGATTTTGGGCCTTTCCTTTTCAGCTTAGGTAAGGATACTATGCCCTTTATATGTCTTTCAAATTTTAGAAATTATTTTCTTAAGTATGCTCTGTGGTTGCGTATTTGGCTGATCTTCCACATCAGAAAAATTGTCATTAGCTATCTATATGTTATTTTGATTTTCTGATTACTGAAATAAGATGTAAACTGTGAAGAATACATGTCTAGGAAAGTTCTGGCTAAGGAAAGACCTAGTTTTTAAGTGAGTCCATTGCGACCCTCCACTCTTTTCTGGAAACTTACCTGGTGTACTTTTTTACAGATTGTATTATCTATTTCTAGTATAAACAGTCTCCGTATATATGAATAGTAACTATATGTATGAATGGTATCCATACATATGAACAGTAACCATACGTATGAACAGTATCTGTACGAAACACAATCCTAACGTTTTTTCTCTAATCTTTCATGAAAATCTCCGTAGCGGAACACTGAAATTCACTTGAGTATTCTTGTCTATAACAATTTAGAGAAGTGATACTCGTACGGAATTCAAGTGAGTGAAACGACCCCGTTTTAATAGAGTTTTAGCATGACTGGTGATAAAAAGTATGTCGTAGGACACTCCCAAGATTCATAGGGGGAAATTGGATTCAGAATGACGAATCTAATGAGATAATTAATCCAGAAGCATGGATAAGAAGAAGCAAGTATCTCATGATGATGTGAAGTTTGAATCTTTTCAAAAACAGATTAATTGTTATCTTGATTTGTGGTTTATAAATCTATAATATAGTTATATACTATACCTGTTATATGGATGAATATTATATTGTACTTCTGATTATGATATGAACTGTTGTACTATTGATTGTGATTGAGCGAGACAGTACCCCCTCTCACGGCAAGGCGGAAAACCCGGTTGAAAGGGTGTCTTGACCAATGAGTGTGGAGATAACGATTCCCTCAGTAGGGATATAGCCCGGATTGATGATAAATCCGTGAGGCGCCCTAGCTAAGAGGATGAGGTTGTGCGTCATGGCGGAAATATACAAAATTGGTGAGCCGGCCTGTGTGCGCTCTCCGGGATATATTGCCATTGAGGAGTACTAGTAACGTTTGTTGAATTGGATGAATTTTTATCTTCTTGTATGTAATTTCTAACTATGTCTATTGGTTGAGTATGAGCCTTCTTATATATTTGCATGACTGGTGATGTATTTGAATTTTATTAACGCGAGGTCGATTCGCTTACGGAGTTTGAAAGCTCACACTCTCTGTACAATTTTTTTTTGTTTAGATCAGGTTGCCAGCGAAGAACATCTACTAAAGGAGTAGATCACTTTGGAACTTCCCGCTGTCGGGTAGGCCCCTCTTTTATTGTAGACTATGTTGCTCTGTAACCGTCTAGGATATCTAGGTCAAGGGTTTGGTATTTGGCTTGTATTTCAATACAATAATGTATTTTGTATTGAGAATCTATTATTTTTAATTAAGAAAATTTGATATATTTTCTTCGTATTTATTAAGGAATGGTTATTTTGAGAATATAGAGATAATGACTAATAATTTTACTTGTGGGTAGAATTTATCGAAAGGCTTACAATGATAGGATATTCATCATTGTGCCGGTCATGTGCATAGAAAATGGGTCGTGACAGAGAGAGGGTGATGAAGTGTAATACCCATGAAAAATAACATATACATGCGTATTTGCAAACTATAGTTACTATGCTAGTATACGGTACTGTTTACCTATATAATACTATTTACGTATACGATATTGTTCACTTATATAAACGAAATGTCAAGTACTAGATGTGGTTTGATCATTAGAGAAAACTAGAAAGAAGTTCGTAAGAGAAAATGACGTTTTATGTGTAAAAATACTCTCAGGGACTAAATTGAAAGGATTGATTTGAAAAGAAACTTAAAGGTTTAAGGTGAAAGAATAGTTTTCCCTTTAAGTTTCAATAGTAACCAATAATTCAAGCCGCGTTTTGCACAGTGTTAACACATGAATTATTAGAAATGTCACTTTTATAAATAGTAAATTCAATATTTTATTAGCGCATAGTATCAAATAGTACCCTTAACTTTTCCTATAAATAGGCCCTTACATTTCACTTCTAAACTCACACTTTCAACTTCTCTTATTCTCTCCTTAAGTTTCTCTTGCTCCAATGCTACACCTGTGAGATTTTGGGCCTTTCCTTTTCAGCTTAGGTAAGGAAACTATGCCCTTTCTATGTCTTTCAAAATTTAGAAGTTATTTTCTTAAGTATGCTCTGTGGTTGCGGCTTTGGCTGATCTTCCACATCAGAAAAACTGTCCGTAGCTACTTACATATTATTTTGATTCTCTGATTACCGAAATAGGATGTAAACTGTGAAGAATACATGTCTAGGAAAGTTCTGGCTAAGGAAAGACCTGATTTTTAAGTGTGTCCATTGCGACCCTCCACTCTTTCCTGGGAACTTACCTGGTGTACTCTTTTACAGATTGTATTCTTTATTTCTGGTATAAACAGTCTCCGTATATATGAATAGTGACTGCATATATGAATAGTGCCATATGTATGAACAGTATCGTATGTATGAACAATATCTGCACGTATAAATAGTATCCGTACATATAAATAGTGATCGTATATATAAATAGTGATCGTATATATGAATAGTATCTATACGTATAAATAGTAACTGTATGTATGAATAGTAACCGTACATATGAATAGTAACCGCATGTATGAACAGTGTCTTATGAAAACAATCCTAACTTGTTTTCTCTAATCTTTCATAAAAATCTCCGTAGAGGAACACTGAAATTCACCTGGGTACTATTGTCTGTAACGACTTAGAGAAGCGATACTCGTACGGAATCCAGGTAAGTGGAACGACCCCGTTTTAATGGAGTTTTAACATTAATGGTGATAAAAAGTATGTTGTAGGACACTCCCAAGATTCATAGGGGGAAATTGGATTCAGAATGACGAATCTAATGAGATAATTAATCCAAAAGTATGGATAAGACGAAGCAAGTATTTCATGATGATGTGAAGTTTGAATCTTTTCAAAAACAGATTAATTGTTATCTTGATTTGTGATTTATAAATCTATAATATAGTTATATACTATACCTGTTATATAGATGAATATTATATTGTGCTTCTGATTATGATATGAAATGCTGTTCTATTGATTGTGATTGAGCGGGACAGTACCCCCTCTCACGGCAAGGCAGAAAATCCGGTTGAAAGGGTGTCTTGACCAATGAGTGTGGAGACAACGATTCCCTCAGTAGGGATATAGCCCAGATTGGTGATAAATCCGTGAGGCGCCCTAGCTAAGAGGATGAGGTTGTGTGTCATGGCGGAAATATACAAAATTGGTGAGCCGGCTTGTGTGCGCTCTCCACGATATATTTCCATTGATGAGTACTAGTAACGTTTGTTGAATTGGATGAATTTTTATCTTCTTGTATGTAATTTCTAACTATGTCTATTGGTTGAGTATGAGCCTTCGAATATACTTGGATGACTGGTAATGTATTTAAATTTTATTAACGCGAGACCGATTCGCTCACGGAGTTTAAAAGCTCACACTCTCTATAAAATTTTTTTGTACAGATCAGGTTGACAACGAAGAATATCCGCTAGAGGAGTAGATCACTTTGTACCTTCCCGCTGTCGGGTAGGCCCCTCTATTGTTATAGATTATGTTGCTCTGTAATCGTTTAGGACATCTAGGTCAAGGGTTTGGCATTTGACTTGTATGTCAATATAACAATGTATTTTAAATTGATAATCTATTATTACATGCAAATCATCTCTATGATTTTCACATAAGAAAATTTGATATATTTTCTTCATATTTATTAAGGAATTGTTATTTTGATAACATAGATAATTTAAACTCACGGGTAGAATTTATCGAAAGGCTTACAGTGATGAGAGATTCATCATTGTGCCGGTCATGTATCCAGAAAACGGGTCGTGACATGAAGGGCAATGGTTATAGAGGAAACAGAGAAAGTAAATATGAAGATAAGAAGACGAAGGGATGCAAGCTTATGGACTTTGGCGGCATGTCCAATTAATAGATGTTGTTTGCTTCCTATGTATCCCAAAGCTCATCAAGTCTTGCTTTTCTTTAGGGGTAAATCTTTTAAAATTATCTATAATCTTTCCTTTCTCAATATTTTTTCTATTCTTTTTTGTGTCATACTAAACAAAATTGTTTCCTTTTTCCTTCTCCTTCTCCTTTTTCTTTTCCTTTCCATCCCTCTTTTATTTTCCTTTAAAAATCTTTTATGCTTACCAAACGCACTCTAAATGCATGTTTGCTTTTGTGTTGTGTTCTCCCTAACCACATTTTGAAGTTCATTAAACGTAGTTTGCACAGAAATGGGATGTTTGGAGAACCATTCATGTTCTGCCACCATGACCATGCTTCTGCTCCAACAATGGTTCACATCAATGCTCTGCTAGCTTGCTTTAAGGATCATTAAACGTGGTTTGGTGGTGTATCTAATTCAAATTCCTTCAAATACCCTTGCTAGCCCTCTATTTCAGTTCACGTTCGAAAACTTGATATGTGCTAGCTTCCTCCTGTTTGTTCCTCTACTGATCTTTCCCTCACACTCTCTCTAATTTTCATCCATTTTTCATTCATTTCCTATGCTTTTCGGTACGTGTTCTCTCCCCCATTGACCTCCTTTGTTTGTCCCTTTTCGTCACTTTCATATGAATTCATGTTGGACCATTCCATTACACTTTCTCCCATTTTAGTGTGTTTTTTTATCTTGTTAGCCACCGAAGAGGTGCAAATGGAGTCAAACTAGCGAAACGCTACTCCCCGAGTTCTCTACGTGCGAAATCCAACAGGTCACAAAGTGGGGCTCTTCGTGACCCGTCAACTTGAGAAGATGATGAATTTTTGTTTGTTTGTTATGAGTCTCTGTGGACTAGCATTGTACTTAGAACTTTTCTTTTTTTGGTTCGTTGTAGGCTATCTTAGGCTGATAGTAATTGTAATTAGTTGTTAATTAATAATTAATTAGTAATTTAATTAATGATTGATTAATTATGAAGTTATTATTAATTAATTAATTAGTGATTAATTAATTAATTAGTGATTAATTAATTAATTAGTGATTAATTAATTATTAAGTAATCAATAATCATTATTAATTAATAAAAAAGTAATTATTATTTAAATAATTAGATTTAACTAGTAAATAGTGATTAATTAATAATTAGAGATATTAATTAATTATTAAGTAATTTAATTGTTAATTAGTGATTAATTAATAGCTTGAAATTAATTATTTAGTCATTTAATTAGTAATAAGTGATTGACAACAATCTTGATACCAAAGGAAAAAATAATTAATGCATTTTATTACTTGTACATGACATAATGAAATATAAACTTCACACCCTTTGTGGTAAGACAAAAATACCTTTTACGTCCCTAATGTTTTTTTTTCTACATCAGTTATATCTTATATATTTTATTTTTATTTCAAATATATCATTTTTACTAATGTCGTCTATTTTACTGACAAAAAATACTGACTGGGAGGTCCATGTGGCACATCTTAAGTAACACGTCATTTGTCACATAGCAACATGTCAGATATAAAAAAAATTACCCTATTTTAATATATATATATATATATATATAGAGAGAGAGAGAGAGAGAGAGAGAGAGATTTTAAGGGTAATTTTGTCTTTTTATTTTTCATATATCTAACATGATTGTCACGTGGCAAATGACGTGTTGCTAGAGATGTGTCACGTAGACCATCTGATTAACATTTTTTATCAATAGAATAGACAACGTTAGGAAAAAAAAGGTAGATTTGAAACAAAAATGAAATATGTAAGATATAAATGATACAAAAAAAATTTAGAAACAAAATTGAAACTTTGTATAAATGGTAGGGACATAAAAAAATATTTTTTTCAAATAACTACACATTCAAAAATATTTCTGCAAACTAATATGCAAACATAAATTTTATTCATGATCTATTCAAATTAAATTTACTTAAAAAATTTCCATACATAAATTACATTCAGGTAAACTTAAGTTTACTTAAAATTAATTGTGTAAATTATAATTGGTCCACATTTGTGTTTCTCTTGCTGTTTTTAAAACATTAAGGCAACAACAATGACCAAAAGAAAAAGGACGGCCTGACCGACTGGGAAGAAGATTTTTCTGCATATAAACAGAATAATAAGTCTTCTAGTTGCGTGTTTATGAAAACGACCTTCTGCACTTCTCGTTGGGAAGGCAACTTGGACTTTTCTTTCCCAAATTTAGTGATTACAAAAATTTCAATTAATACATTCCATCTCTCTCTCATCCATAAACTCACACTTCACTCATCTTCGTCTTCCACATTTGAGGAGCTCTTATTAAGAAGCGCCGCTAGCTCCGCTTCATCAGAACCAGGCAATAAATGGCCATCACGCACCGATCCGACGCCGTATCATCGGATTCCGAAGTAGAAGCTCCACTTCTACATTTCAACAATACGGTGAACGGCGCCGTTGACTACCAAGGCCAACCAGTCATCAGATCCAAGTCCGGCTATTGGAGATCCGCCTGTTTCATCATAGGTACTCCCGCACTCGATCTTCCCCTTCCTCATTCTATCTATTCATTGAATTGTCGTTTTGCGAAAAAGGCGTGGAAGTGGCAGAGAGGATTGCGTTCTTCGGAATAGAATCGAACCTCATCACGTTCTTGACGGGACCACTTCACCAGAGCACGGCCACGGCGGCGAAGAACGTTAACATTTGGGTCGGAACGGCGGCGTTGCTGCCTCTCGTGGGTGCATTTATTGCGGATTCTTATCTTGGACGCTACCGCACCATCATTATAGCCTCCCTTGTCTACATCTTGGTGAGTTAAGTCATGCCTCCCTCACCCGTCTCTTTCATCTGCTATAAACTGCATATAATTCCAATAATATGACATTTTATTTCTTAAATCATCATTAAATAAACATATTGCATTAATTATATGTTTTATTTAATTTTTAAACTAATTCTTATAATTTTAGAATTTAGAGTAAATTACAGTTTTGGTCCATGAGAGATCATTTGTATTAATTTGACACCCAATTAAAATGGTTTCTCTGTTCATAAGGTAACGAAACTGCTGAGATTTGAATCTAACACTCAATCATCCTTAAGGGTCATACTTACACCATTAAAATCTAGCTAAACAAATTCGTTTGTGGGCTGTTAATTTTGAAAAGCGAATTCCCTTGTATACTTGAAAAACATAGAAAGTTTTTATTTTAATATAGACCGTTAGATATGTCTTTCATTGTTCATATTTTTTTTTCATTTTTTTTTATTTTTAAAATTATATTAAAAATTGATCAATTTGATAATCGTTAACTAAAATCGGATGATCAATAAAATTTTAAAAAGAAAGCAAAAAATGCAAAAAAAAAAACATAGAAAAACATATTCCAACATAGACCGTTGGATATGCATCTAAAGGTCCATGTTTTCCTTCTGTTTTCTTTGTTTAATTTTTAAAATTGTATTAGATGTTAATTAATTTGATAATCGTTGACCAAAATAGAATGATCAATAAAATTTAAAAAAAAGTAAAAAATGCAAAAAAACATAGAAAATAGAAGAAAAACATGGATCGTTAAATGTGATGTATCCAACGGTCTATACTGAAGTAGGAACTTCTTAACATAAGAAGGAATCCCCTTGTTTAATTTTTTGGACAAAAGAATTACTTTGATTGTAGTTAGAATTTTTGTTTGACTAAATTGATAAAGTTTTGATCTTTTAGGATCAAAATAATGATTTACTCTAAAATTTACTATTAAGCTTTTATAATTTTAAAATTTTATAATTAATTTTTTTAATTAACTCTATAATTTTTGGATTCAATTGTGTTGAGGTGAACATAAGATGATAAAAATAGTGTGAAATTGTGTAATTGGGCAGCAAGTGCATATCTGTGAGACTGTCACATCCTTTTCCTCCCACATGCAACACTTCTTCCCGCCGAAATCTGTTGAAGCCATTAATCCGCTGAATCCAAAGATTTCTCCGTCAGCCATTTTGGTTTGATGCAATGATTTTAGATAGAACAGAAATGGCAATAAAAAGGAAAATGATTTTTTTTAATAACATAGACATACTTTTATGTGGTCTAAAATTCTATTTGGTAAAATATATTATTTTATTTTTAATTAGAATAATTTGTATAAAAATAAAAAAATATAAGTAAATAACTAAATATTTATAGATTAAAAAAATTATATAATAACACTATTAAATAAATTAAACTAAATAATTAAAAAGAAGTTTTAATTTTTTTTTTACTTTTTCCATCAAACATCAAATATAAACTTAAATAAATTATGTCCCAAGTAAGTCGTTGTTTTTTTTTTCAAAAAAAAATTGAAATCCTCTATCTTTATGTTTTAGAAAAAATCTAATATATAACAATCATATCACTTTTTTTATAAAGTGAAAATAATTCGCAGTTAGGAAATATTCGGATTTGATTGTAGTTTATTGTAGTTTTTTTAAGTTATGATTAATGCGATGAGTATAATTTTTAAAATTTTATAAATGTGTTTCATATGTAAATGAAAAAAAAGAATGAGAATAAAAATGAAGTATTTTATTAAAGTATTTCAACTTATTATTTTTTTAAAAAATAAAAAGCATAATACTTTTGAGAAGGGTAATTTAGATAATTTTTCCTTTTCTCCCACCCTCTTTTCTATTCTTTCACACTCTATCAAACATACCCTACGGGTGCAATTGAAAAAAAAAGTTTCGATTAGATAAATTAGAGCAGCCAAATTCCTCCATTTGATGAAATACTAATTCTAATTAATTAAAGATGCATTTTTGGCTTTATAGTTATCTTTTTGCTTCATCATAATATTCCACCGAACATGAGAGTAAAGAATAGTATCTAAGGGGAGCCCAAAACTTCGATGGGTATAAGAAAATAAATTAAAGAAACAAAATTGAAAATGAAAGATTGTGATTGATGTTCGGTGAGAAGGAGAATCATTGACCTTTACGCGCCTTTTGTTCAATATATTGAAATGAGGGAGAGGTTAAAAGAAAAAGAGAGATAGTGCGAATTATCTAAATTATTCTTTTTAAAAATATTAAACTTATTTTTTAGAATGAAAATTGAGATATTTTTAGTAAAATACTCAATTTTTATTTCTATTCTATTTTCTTTTTATTTTCTTTTATTGCGTACTAAACATATCATTAGAGTGAAAGAGAAAATGATAGAGGATAAAAGTTAGGTTTAATTGTTAGAATTGAACAAAGAGAATGAAATTAAAAAATTAAATTTTTATTTTTATATTTGGTTAAGCATGAAAAAGAACAAAACAGTTAATTTTTTTCTTATTTAATTGTAAAAATTTATGTAAGAATAAAAATAAATTGTGAAAAATTACTGTACGTAAAAAGGTACACAAATATATAATAAGACTAGTAAAGAAATTAAACAAATAGATTGAATATAATTTTTTAAAAATATTTACACAATATTAAATATTATACAATAACATATTAAATGTATTGATATTGTATATAAGACATATCTAAAGTTAAATTTATAAAGCATAATTAACAATCAACAAATTACTAACATTTTTTAATAACTTTTTAATATATTACAAGATATATGAAATCACTTTTAATATATTTTGACCACACTGCAAACAGTAAGTATTAATGAGAACGACTTAGCAACATAATTATTCAACTATTTAAGTACACATTGAAGAGGAGGCTTCATTTGTTATGAACCTTATATCTCGGTTTCTTTCCCCAATATTTTTAGGTTAAATTATAATTTTAGTCCCTACTATTTTACTAAAATTATAAATTAGTTCCTATATTTTATTTCATATAAAATGATCCTTATAGTTTTCCCATCCATTTAAGTTAGTCATTGCCATCAGCATAGTTAACTTTGCTGTTAAAATAGTCTTATATGATAACTGATGTGTGAATTTGTAAATATGTTAGATGCACAACAGCCACCATGTCAACAAAATAAAATTTTCATTTTGCCTCTTATTTGTTGACATGGTGACTAAGTTGTGTAAAAATTAATGACTGGACATGTTGACATATTCATAAATGTACATATCAGTTGTCATGTAAAATTATTTTAATAACAAAGTTAATCATACTGATGGTAAGGATTAACTTACATGAGTAAGAAAAACTATAAGTACCATTTTACATAAAAATAAAGTATATGGGCCAATTTACATTTTTGGTGAAACTATAGAAATGAAAATTATAATTTAACCATTTCTTATTGCCAAACTTATTAATCACTTAATCAACAGTACATCACAAAATAATACTTATAGTATTAGCCTACATTAATAACATATCATTTACTTTTTCATAATTGTCTTAAAATACATTCAAGAAGCACCCATAAAAAAAAAATCATTCAACATTGTAAATTCTTAATATATCCCATTTGATTAAAGGGAGGAAACAATAAACATGCCTCATGTAGGGTCCTTAATGATGAAAAAATAAAGGTAGATTTCTTCACAAATCATGTATAAGCTTATAGACGAATATTATTATTCTTACCTGTTATGACGTGTGATATTTATAGACCGCTTAATCTTTGAAACTTTCTTTTAGCAAAAACCATCTTGATAAATTTTGAAATTTCCAAAGTTTAATGTTGCAACATTTTCCATTCCGTGGTGACTATTATCAATTTTTTTTGGGGCTTAATCATTTCTTTTTTCTTTTTTAATCAAGAAATTTTAGTTCCAAGTAATTGTTGTGAATGTAATGTTTTTTGCTTTAAAAAGAAAAATAATTTGTCTAATCTATAGACTTGAAACATGGCTTACAACATCGATTATTTTCATTTCTTTTAAGCGGCATTATATATTTTAATATCTTGATGTTTGCGTTACTTAAAAATTCTTTAAGCATAATATATATGCGAAAAATTCATTATTGCTTTATATTTGATTAAAATAAATATTTTAACTTTTTCAAACACCTGCTATTATTTGTTCTCGTTCTTTGATGCCAATCACGATTCACAAATAATTGCTTTTCTATGGACATGATAAGAAATAGTTGTTTATGTCGATTTTAATTTTGTTGACTTCATCATTAAAGAAAGTTGGGTCCACAGATAGATTTTTTTTAAGGCCTGGGCCCACAGCTACGCGGAGATCTCCATCACCACAAGCAAGCTATGCCATTATTAAAAAAAAAAAACTTATATAAAATTCTGATTATATGACTTGGAATCTTGGAATCTTTTAGGATTATTTTGAAAAATTAGGATATTTTAATCTATACATATATATGACTTGGAATCTGTTAGTCGTTGATCCCAAAGTCATATATTATTATTTTTAAGAACTTGGACTAGACAAAATTATATGACTTGGAATCTTGGACTAGACAAAATAAAATTATAATATAAGAACAAGAAGGTAACGTAACTTCTCACTATTTTTCTCTTTATTATTTTTAAGTCAAAAAATTACTTGAATGTAATTTTATATTTAAAAATAATTGTTTTTGAAAAAAGAATCGACATGCACTCTGTTGCAGCCCAAACCACTTGTAATAGTTTTGTTATAGTTGGACAACAAAAAGATCAATTGATGGAAATAAGAGAAATTTAGTTGTATCTTCCGGTCAAATATTTTTCTTATGTTTTAGAGTAAATTATTAATTTAGTTAATAAAAGATTATATTTATCTCAACCTTGTCCTTAAAAGATTAAGTATTTCAATTTAGGCTTTAAAATGTTATGTTTGTCTTAATTTGGTTTCTTTTGTTGCTAAAGCCAAAAAATTTTCCATTGTCAGGATTCAAATTTTTTTGTTGCTAAGAGTCTCTTTGACTTTGATAAATATAGGAATGAAATTGAGAAAAATACTATATTTAAAAGATTAAATTGAGTTAATTGACCCTTCAGAAACTAATAAAGACAACCATAATGTTGTATCCCATATTTGTGGCATGTTCAAGTTATTTAAGGTAGAAGATTTAGAAATGGAGTAAATTATTAAATTGGTCCACAAAAGTTTAAAGTTGTCTTAATTTGGGCAGGCTTAGATTTTTATTTTTCATCTTGTTTAAAAATAGACTTAAATTGGGGCTTGCCCAGTTAATCCGCAAGCTAAACATGGGGAGCTCATGGGGCCGCGGGCCGGTGCACTCTTTTTTTTTTTTTAAATTGATTTATTTATGAAATTTAATTTATTTTAATTATAAAATCTTGTTTAATTATATTTTATATTTCATAACATTATATTCAATATATGTAGTATATGTAGTAAAATGGACAAACCATAGCATCTAAATGAAAAAAGACATAAATTTGTGATGTTTGAATAGTGAGAGTGCAATTTTGATTCATTTGCAAATGTGAGCATATTTTGAATAATCTTCTTTTTTTTCTTTAAGAAAATATTTTTAGTGAGCATATTCTAAATAATTTTTAGTTTTGAAGGAAGCATTCCCACTTAGTTTTTCTCTTTATGCATCTTTCTTTCTTGAACTTTCCCACTTAATGTGAATTATTGAATTACAAGTATAAATTGTTTTTTAATAAAAACTATTAAAATTTTTAACCAAAAAAATTGTTTAAATCCAAAAATAAAAAATAAAAAATCGAAGGTCGGCTTGTTTGGGCTTGTGGACTTCGGCATTGTATACGAGGCCTGTTTAATAAATGGCCGGACAAAACCTGTTTTGATAGTATTTTGTATCATTAACTAATTTATTATTGTTTTGGTTAAGACACAAATAACCAATTCTGATGTTGGCCCTTAATTTGGCTTAATATGAGCTAATTGCAGGGGTTAGGGTTGTTAACACTATCAGCTATGCTTCCTTCTCTCACCACTTCCGATTGCCAAGCTGCTAACAAACTCGGATCATGCTCTCCGAATTTCCAAGTGATATTGTTCTTCTTGTCTCTTTATTTGGTGGCCCCTGGACAAGGAGGACACAAGCCTTGTGTTCAGGCTTTTGGAGCAGATCAGTTTGATAAACACCATCCAGAAGAATGCAAAGCCAGAAGCTCTTTCTTCAACTGGTGGTACTTCACTATGTGTGCAGGCTCCTTCCTAACTGTTTCGGTCTTGAACTACATACAGGACAACCTTAGCTGGGTTCTCGGATTTGGAATCCCTGCTCTTGCAATGATCATTGCTTTGTTTGTTTTCTTGCTTGGAACCAACACTTACAGATTTGTCCTTTGTACTCATGAGAAGAGCCCATTCGCCAGAATCGGTCGGGTGTTCGCTGCAGCTGTGAGAAATCGAAATCGACCAAGTCCCGTATCAAACATTGCTATAAAAGAGGGAGCTTGTCAGATTGTACCTCATCAATGTTCCAAACAATTCAAGTAAGACAAATTGCTAGTTATGGTGTGTGTTAAAATTCCGTCATATTGAATCGTAGTAGCATTCTTCAAGTGGTAGCAATGATGGAACATGTAAAAATTTTAGGAGAGAGTGGTGTACTGTGTTGTGTTGCAGAGAGAGAGAGACTCTATTCTTTGTTTGAGAAGATACTGAAGTGCCAAATGAGAACAAATTTGTTGCTCGTCTCTCTGTGGTCCGTGGGATTTGAGATCCAACGTTCTAGATTTTAAGTGTTGATTTTTTTCTTTTTTTTTTTTAAAAGATACTAAAATTTAGATCTTTGGATCTCAGAGAGGCAACCATGCTGCAGCAGATCTGTTCTATGTGCGCAAAATGGAAGAAAATGAGAGAAATTGAGGTAGAGAGTAGGGAAAGCCACATAGGATTGCAAAGAGCTAAAGTGTCAAAAATGATGATGTGGCTATTTAATTTAACAGAGATTTTAACGGAAGGGGGCTATTTGCTCAAAAATAAAAGTTTAAGGAGCTTAATGGTCACATTTTAAAGTCGAGGGGGGTTCATTTTCCAAGGCCCGAAGTTGAGGGCAGTTTTATGCATTTTGCCCAAAATTCTGGCTTAAGTTGCCTGTAGTATTTTATTACAAGTTCTTAAGTCTTCTGTAGTAGATTAAGTGAAAAATCTAATAGTAATCTTATTGCTTCATGATTTATTCTGTTTACAACTAGCTTATCTAAGGCATTTGAAGATTCCTGTGTCACTATGCATATTCTTTTACTTGTAAGATAATGGCTTCTTGGAGTATATTTAGTTTTCCGCCATGGCAGTTTCCTCGACAAAGCATTACTTGCGCCAAAAGGTTCGAAGGAAGACGAGGCCTGTAGCCTCAATGAGGTGGAAGAAGCAAAGGCTGTACTTAGGCTTGGTCCTATATGGGCTACAAGTTTGGTTTTCGGTATCGTTGATGCTCAATATCGAACATTCTTCACCAAGCAAGGCGTTACTATGGACAGAACCTTTTTTCCAGGTTTTGACATACCCCCAGCTTCTCTTCAATCCCTCGTCACTTTGGCCATTGTCATTTTCAGCCCGATCTACGACCGCTTATTTGTACCGATAGCGAGAGGCATCACGAAGAAACCCTCTGGCATAACAATGCTACAAAGAATCGGAACTGGAATACTGTTATCCATAATTACAGTATCAATTGCAGCTCTTGTTGAGATGAAAAGACTTGAGACTGCAAAAGAGTATGGTCTTGTGGATGATCCGAATGCAACTGTTCCAATGAGTGTGTGGTGGTTGTTTCCTCAGTACTTCTTGCTTGGAATTGCTGAAGTTTTCACCATGGTTGGACTCCAAGAATTTTTCTATGATCAGGTCCCAAATGAACTGAGAAGCATGGGTCTTGCTCTGTATTTGAGTATATTCGGTGTTGGGAGCTTTCTGAGCAGCTTTCTGATCTCTGTGATAGAGGAAGTAACTGGTAAAGATGGACAAAGTGGCTGGTTCGATAATAATCTCAATCAGGCACGTCTTGATTGTTTTTACTGGTTACTTGCTGGACTAAGTGTGATGGGATTGGCTTTATTTATTTTCTTTGCAAAATCTTATATCTATAATCAAAATGGAATGGCACAAGGATAGTTACTAGTTTGGTTCTTTTGTCATTTTGATTTTTGAGAGGTAAAGGAAAGTACAGTGTAATGTATACTATTGCATAGGTGTAATGTTTAATGTCGAGGGAAATTTGAAATGAAAAAAAAAAAAAGAAATCTGTTGATTCAATATGAACAGTTTCAAATATTGTGTTGTGTTTATTTTCAGTTATATTTCTGGCCATTGGATGGAAATCGAGCATTATATCCAGGTGGGCTTTGGAAAAGGGACTTCTTATTTTCTTGAAGCACAAAGAAATAGAAAAAGTTGAGGAAAAAAATGTGACAAATAGTAAGAATTATTTTGGTGTGGTACTGCAGAATATTAAATAATGTGGATGCCGTATTATATTTTACCATATTGCAGTATCCATTGTAATGAAAAATCGTACAGAACATAGTAGAAAAATTGAGAACACATAGATTTAACGTAATTTAATTAATGTGATATATATTCACGGATAGAAAGAAAAATCTTCTTAATCTTCTGGCACAAATATTTTACACATTACAACATAGTGGAAAAAGTCGAAAATGAACATGTACAATGAAATACATAACTGGTCTTTAAACTAGGTCGTTCCATTAGCCCTTGCACTACTCGTTCTATAAACATTCATATTTTTCTTCATTCAGATTGCACTTCTAAAAATGCTGGGTTGGATCATAAATCCAGTTTACTACATAATTTAAGTGACTCAACATCCATATTGATGTGATCATGAAGGCTGTCTTTGAAGAACAAGAGGCTGAATCTATACTTGGGCCAATAACACGTTCAAGGGCCAAGAAGCATCAAATGGGATTGACTTGGGTTTCTTTACTTGTGTACAATGATGGGCTGGGCCAAATCAGAAGCTTGGACTTTGAAGAATAAAAGAACTACAGATTTTTCTTATTTTTAATAATTTTCGTGCATGACTTTTTGGGATATAAAATCTGATGTAATTTAATGTTTTCAGAGTTGTTGTAGTGTCATTTAACTTTCCAAGTGGTTGTAGTTGTTGTTGTTGCATTAATGAGGTGGTTATAGGGTGACTGTAATTGTTATAGGCTAGGCTCATTAATGAGGTGGCTGTAGGTTGACTATAGGTGTTGTAGGCTCATTAATGAGGTGGCTATAGGGAGGCTGTAGTTGTTGTAGGCTCATTAATGAGGTGGCTATAGGTTGACTATAGATGTTGTAGGCTCATTAATGAGGTGGCTGTGGTTGCATTAATGAGGCAGCTGGCTTTTGTTATCTATAAAAGGGAACTTGCCCCCTTGTGGCAAGATAATCAAATTTGAGTGAATTATTTTTCAGATTGTTTTGTGCATATCTATCTTCTCTTATCTAACAATTGTGTTAGTGTGGCGAGAAAATCTCAGAATTCTTATCACTCCTATTCCGTTCTCTAATCTGGGGTGTGGCGAATTCAACCCATCTTAGCTTGATTGTGGCGCCATAGCTTATCAATTTAGTTGAGTTGGTTTCTTCTCTTTATTTTCCTTATGGTACAAATTGTGTCCTCTTTTAGGCACATCACATATTAGTGTACATATCTCTTTAGTTATAATTATTAAAGTTTCTGCAAATGTTTGCCATTGGGACTAACATTCCGTGCTGATTTTAGGTGCATCAATTCAAAGACAAATTAGGATCTGCTGGATTGGGTGTGTGTTTGTTTTCTTACTTCATGGATGCAGAGAAAGAAAAATAAAGTACTGGGAATAATGAAGAATATAACCATAAGACTTTGGCATGTGTTGTTTGATGAATAAAATGAATCGAGGTTGAGAAAATTTGACTAATTAAGACATTGATTTAAAAGTAAAGGTTAGATTGTAATTAAATCAATAGTACTTAAAATATATTAAAATATATAATTAATAAATATATTACATATATTAAAATATTAAAATATATTAATATAATATATAATATTAAAATATTTTAGATATGTTACAGATATATATTTATATCAATTTTAAATATTCTTTTAATACCTTAAATTTTTGAAGATTTTCTAAAAATGCATAATAATATTCAGTAAAAATTTTCTAAAAAAAGATCAATTGAACCAATTGAACGGCTGATTTTAACAGTTCAACTAATTTTTCACCAATTCAAATATTCCTTGGTTCACTGATCTAAATAAAATCGATTCCATGACTAGTTTAACAATTTTTCGTTGAACCAATTAGTTTGGTTTAAGTTTCTGAACACTAAAACAACCAGTTCATTAATTTTTTAGTTAAACCGATTAGTTTAGTTTAATTCTCAACAATAAAACAAATGCCACATTTTTTGATTATTTGCCTGGAGTTTGCTATTTTTAGATAATGTAATTGTGTTCAAGCTCTTCATAAATGTGTGACGTGTCTGTGAAATTAAAAGGTGTCTTTTATGTCAAGCACTCACGGCATGTTAGTTTTGGACCTTTAACACATATAGCAATGGTGTCCAAAAAAAAAAAGCAATGGTTTTTACAATTCTTTTATGATGACCAACCATTCTTTTATAATGATCATTACGTTTATAATTCTTTTCTTTTTTCTATTTTTTCTTGAAATTTTCTGTTATTAATTAAAAGCACTGTAAATAACCTAATTAATTAACAATATGAGAAACATCAACTTTAACATCATACTGCTTGAATTATTATAGTTCATTTTGGTGGTGGTTTCTTTGGATTTGAATCATATATGTGATGTGTCAGTTACTTGTTTTTTTTTTCTTCTAATTTTGAGGAGATGTCCTTGTGATAGGTTAATTTGATCTAATGGTTATCATTTTTCTCACATTTTATCTAATTTTTTTTTAAAAAATCACAAATAATTTTTTTTAAATATAATAGTCAAAAATTAAATTAAATATTATTGTAGATCCTAAAAATTATTGTAAACTCTAAATTCTAAATTCTAAATTATAAATTATAAATTATAAACTCTAAACTCTAAACTTTAAATCCTAAACCTTAAACCCTAAACTTTAAATCTTAAATCTTAAACCCTAAACTCTAAACTCGAAACTCTAAATCTTAAATCATAAACCCTAAACTCTAATTTTAAATTCTAAATTCTAAATTCTAAATTAAATATTACTGTAAACTTTAAATTCTAAAACCTAAATTCTAAATCTAAATTAAATATTACTGTAAACTCTAAAAAAAAAATTCTTTGTAATTTTTTTTAAAAAAATAAAATTCAAAAAAATAAAAATCGCGAAAGAACTCCTCTGTGTAGGACGAGATCCGCGTCCTCGTGATGGAAGTCTTTTGTTTTCGTCAAGCTACACATCAAGCAGTTATGAAACTAATTATGATTTGTATTTTTTTGCAGTTAAGAATGTCTAATTGAATAATATTATGTACAACTTTTTAGAATATGGTGGTTTTGATTTATTTTATTTTAATTAAACTATGTGTGACTTATTTCTTTAGTAATTATAAATATATGATTTGAATAGTAATAATTGATAATTTGAACTAGTATTATAATAATAATAATTAAACAAGCATATATTTAATTTATAAAAGATTAGAAAACTGCCTCTAAAAAAATATAAACTTACTATGACATTAGAAAACCACCGTTAAAACCAAATAAACCTCATTCTCCGCTGCAGCATTGAACATACATAGTTTTAGTGGTGTTAAAAAATTAAAGTTCAAAAAATTAGATCGATCATTAAACTTATCGAATCATCGGTCAAAGATCAATAGTTAGATCGTGGTTGAACTATAGTTTAATCAATAGTATTTAAAATATATTAAAATATATAATTAATATATATGTTATAAATATTAAAATATAAATATAATAACAAAATCTTTAAAAAATTTTTTTTTTGAAAAAAGGCATAAGAAAACATAAGAGTAGTAGCTATGTACTTATAGGTGCATACTTGATTCCTTTCAATGCAATTTATACCCTCTTTATTAAGAAAGAAACGCATAGAACTGGTGCAATTAATTTCTCCATCCAATGGCAATAGTATGTGACAGCTCTGGGCGATCACACTTCACACCACCCCTCCACGCTATCAGACTCCGCTTCTCTCTCAAGTTTTCAAATTTAATCTATTTCTTCTTCACCTGATAGCAGTGCTTCTGGTGAAACCTGAAAGCTAGCAACCTTTTGGGTTTTGCTGAACATAGATCTTCTGGCATTGGAGCTGGAGGAAGAGGTGCATGTGGGAATTCATTTGGAGTCTATGTTTCGCGACGAGTTTCGAGTTCCCTCTCCTTTCTGTTGCTATTGCTTCTTTTTCTTCTTCTTAAAGAACGGGTCAATCATGGCATCCCGTTGATTTTTTTGAATGTTTCTAATTTTGGACTGGTTTAATCTCTTTCCAAATTTTAGGCATATTTTGATTCAAAAGATTGGCCGATTCGCTAGTTTTTTTAGTCAAATTGACCAATTCAATTTTCTTAACATTATAAAAAATTACTGCAACTTACATGCAAAACTGCCACCAAATGTTACTGGTAATTATACCAATGGTTGAAAAAAAATCTGCCGCGTAAATGCCTGCCGACGCTTGCATTAGCTATGGTTCTTAAATTGTCACCAAATGTATTTATTGGCAGTATTTGCCAAAAAAAAATGTCGGAAAATGCAACCTTTTTTCTTTGAAGTAGTTTCATGCCTCCTTATTGTTATTAAACTATTGAGTAAACTTTTAAACTCTTATAATTTTGGGATTTTTTTAGATCTTTAGATTAAGTAAACTCGATCTTAGAATCAGAAATTGGTCACATTCAGTCAAACTCACTGAGTTTACATCGAGTCGACTAAGTTGGCTCAACAACAGTCCAAATTTTTGTTTTTGTTTTTGTATTTTTGAGTATTTAGTTAAAATGTAAAACTATAGCTTGTATTGAGACCTAAAAAGGTTAAATAATTACATAATATGAATTAAAATATTAAGTGCTTTTATGTTAATTATGAATTAAGATACTAATATGTGTTAATATATATAATTTTAATAGTTTATTAAAAGATGAGAGTTACATATGTTAACTCTTACGAGTATATAAATCAAATTTACATTTTGAATGTACTCTCTTTTTCGAGTTCACATAAACTCCCGAGTTTGACAACCATTGTCACGTCCCAAAATCTGAGCACGTGACCAGCATGGAAAGTGAATTTCATCTCACCTCCGTAAGCCTATCTTTCTCTTTAGCACAATACTAAATCTTATTTTGGTTATTCTTTTAAATACAATTAATTTAAATTATACAATTTAAGAATTAAAATAAGAGAATTATTTCTCTTTTCACAAAAGATAAGAAAATATGGCTAAACCGAGTTCTCCATACATACTACAGTCATTCACATTACATCGCTGAACGAACCTACCCGATTACAGAGATTTATATATTAGAATAAGACCTAAACATTATACCTTTACCTAAACAAATGAAAAAGAAATCTTGGCGTGATCGTCATAGGATTAGCAAGTTCTCCATACCTGAAACTGAAGACAGCTTCTACTTGAGAGAATCCTACCACATTCACACACAATATAGGTATATATATATACTTGCAGATATAAATAATTGATCTAACGGTATAATTATCTAAGGTTTGGTGTACAAGATATTTATCAAGATACACACATTGAAATCACCTCGCAATTATTAACAACACATTTAAGATCAAGCCAAATCACATTTTAAATAATTCAAACAATTCACACAATTCCAAATCAAGTTTCCAGATATTTTTCAGGTCCCGTCCACAATAAGTGGCCATTGCCCCACGGCCCCTGCTGCATCCTTCCTTATTTCACCCCTGTCCTCAAAGGGACAAATTTGTAGTCCAACCTTATTTCACCTTGTCCTTAAAAGGACGAATATCATATTCAATATCACGTGGCCATAGTGATTTCATTCCACCCTTATTTAATCACATGGGATCCCATAAACTCCATTTCCATTTCTTTCAAGATCAAACACAATCACATTATACAATCATAGGCAACCATATGCATCTCATTTCAGGAAAAGTTTACCATAGTCTCACATTTGCACATTTCAATGCATAACATGACTGCATTAATTTCATATCATATATATATATATATATATATATATATATATATATATATATTTATAGTACACTTTTAATATATATATTAAATAAACAAACAAAGTAAGGAATGATCTCTCACCTAGATTCTAAGCTATATTTATACACTTTTCACTCAAAAAGAGATGCCAAGAGCCTCATCATAAACCTATAAATTAATTCTAGCAAGTATCAATACCAACTCAAAACATAAGATATTAATCATTTAACTTTATTTTATTTTGAGCCTAAAATAAGAACTAATCTTTTAAGAAATTTCTGGGAATGAACCGTAGCTCTGAAAATTATAAAATTTAGTACATAGCCTTATTAGTATGTTGACACTCTAGAATAAAAATTTTAGAATTTAATTCCACCGTTAGACCCCAAAAAGATCTTATTAGTGATTAAAGGTCAGAGCTGTCTAAATTCTAAATAGGTACAGTGTTATGCGTTTTAGACTTAGTTAATCATGTCCAAAAGTGGTTTAGATATATATCTTATTTATGGGCCATAAAAAGTTTAGATCAAAAAGAGGTCTTTAGCTATTAAAACCAAATTAATTTCCGAAACTGTCCAGATTTGCTCTGTATTGAACAAAGTGTTGTTCTCATGTTTATTTGACCAATCAAACCAATTTTGATGAGCTTGAAACTTTCCAGATCAGAGTAATAACATGTTAAGAGTTCCCCATAAAAATTGCATGATTTTAGGAATTAATTTGGTCATCCCAAAACACATAAAACCAGTAGCATGACAAATCAGTTTTGTTCTGCCTTTTACAAATATCAATCACTGTTTTGGGTATATTAAGGATACCAAACCAACCCATAAAATTCTGAAATAATTTAAGTATATTCTTGGACACCATTTCTGGTTGCGTACCAAGTTTCATGACCATTGAAGTTCGTTTGATACCTCAAACAGTCCAAACAATTCTTAGCAGTAAAGAAAAATTCTGCAGAAACATAATCTGCTCTGTTCTTTGTCTTTTTACCATTTCCTTCGATTTTTGCTTCTTAATTCATGCCTTATGTTTGTTTTCTTCATTTTTAATCTGTAATAGTTTCTATAATCACCTCTACCCAAAGACTAAATAAAAAGAGATGAATTAAACTCATAGATTCAAAGGATTCAAGCTTATCGTTACCTTGCTCTATTTTTATGGTAAGAATCACATCTGTTGGGTTTGACTTGAATTTTGTGGGTGATCCGGTTTGTAACGCGACCCATGACCCATAGCCCAGTATTTCCTCTATATATATGTGTGTAATGGAATTCATTAGAAGTTAGTGGTTGATGTAATTTCTCTCTGTATCTATAAAAAATAATACAGATATTCTCTCTGTCTGTGGACGTAGGTCGCATTGACCGAACCACATAACTTCTTTGTGTGTTCTTATCAATCTTTCTCCTTGATTTATTGCCTTACAATAACCTAACAAGTGGTATCAAAGCCTTGGTTCATTTTTTGGTTCGCCAGTTACTGTAGCACGTCCAAAAATTTTCAGATCTGGCTCCAAAATTTCAGATCTTGCCCTAATTTGGTTGATTGGAGTATAGGAGATCATTTTCTGCATCTTTGGTGCGTTGAAGAACGTCGAAGACCAATTTTTGGTGGTAAGAAAATTTTCAGATCTAGTTTCAAATCTCAGATCTAGCTTGATTTGCTTATTTTTTTAGGAAAAAGAGACCGTTTATTACATTTCTAGTGCATTGGAGATCATTTTTCAGTTGTTTTGGTGAGTTTTTACGGTTACGAGTACTGTTTATCGTCAGAATCTTCATCGGAACTACTGTTCATCACCAGAATCTTTCATCGAAAGTACTGTTCATCATATTCTACGGCAAGGTACTGTAGCGACTCAGTGCACTGTAGTAGAATGATACTGTAGCGACTCAGCACTGTAGCATGGTCAACGGTCAACGATACTATTTGGTCAAAGTTGCTGTTTGGTCAAAACTGTTGTTTGGTCAAAGCTGCTGTTTGGTTAAAGTTGTTGTTTGGTCAAAAACTACTGTTTGGTCAAAGCTGCTGTTTGGTCTTAGTCGTTGTTTAGACCAAGTTTTCTGTTGCGATCGTTATTGTTTCGTCGACACGATTCCGGTGAGTTTATGTTTAATTCAGAAAAGAATTCTGAATTTCTGTATGAATTTACTGGATTGTGTTAGATTGTGCTGGATTGGATTTCTGGTTTACTGTTGTGAATTTTGTTGAACTGCTGTGTTGGATCTCTGTTAGTGAAGTTCTGGTCAGTTTGCAAGATTCTGAACAGTTTTGTGAAATTCAATTTCTGGTTGCGAAATTTGCTAGTAATTTATCTGCTGTTATTTGAGAAGATGTCGACTCATAAATTTGATATTGAGAAGTTTAATGGATCAAATGATTTCACTTTGTGGAAGGTAAAAATGAGGGCACTTCTGGTTCAGCAGGGATGTGCGGTGGCATTAGAAGGAGAAAGTAGTCTGCTTAACACGTTGAAGGAAAAGGAGAAGAAGGAAATTTTGGCAAAGGCTCATAGTGCAATACTATTGAGTCTGACTGATGAGGTATTGAGAGAAGTAGTTGATGAGTCGACTGCTGCAGGTTTGTGGAAGAAATTGGATGATAAATACCAGAAAAAGTCTCTCACAAACCGGTTATATCAGAAGCAGCGTTTGTATACCCTGCGGATGACAGAAAATATGCAGGTAAAAGATCATCTTGATAATTTTAACCGAATTATCCTGGATTTACAGGGTGTTGGGGTTAAGATAGATGATGAAGATCAAGCGATCATTCTTTTGTGTTCTCTACCAAATTCATATGAGAACTTTGTTGATACTATGTTGTATGGTAGAGATAGTATCTCTGTTAATGATGTCAAAGATGCTTTGCAGTCTAAAGAGTTGAAGAGAAGAGTCTCTAGTTCTAATGAGGATGGTGCAGAAGCAGATTTATATGTTGGCAGAGGCAGAGACACTAAAAGGGATGATGAAAAAAAGAAGCAAGTCACGGTCTAAGTCGAGGAATAAAGGAGGACCTCGATGTTATCACTGTAAACAAAAGGGGCACATCAGGAAGAATTGTCCACAGAGGAAGAAGGGAAATGATGAGAAAGAACTGAATACCAGTGGTAGTGCTGCGGTGGTGCAAGATAGTTCTGACGGAGAAGAAGACATTGATGTTCTCACAGTCAGCACCTCTGGTTCTGTAAATACTTAGGTCTTGGACACAGGTGCATCTTATCATATGACTTTCTCACGTGAACTGTTTACTTCTTTCAAGGAGTGAAATGGTGTTGTGAGGTTGGGTGATGATGAGCAGCTTAGTATTAAGGGCAGTGGTTCTGTGCAGATTCAGATGTATGATGGAATAGTCAAGACGCTTGATGCTTGGTATGTTCCTGGTCTACGAAAGAACTTGATTTCTCTTGGTACTCTAGACAAACAAGGGTACAAGTACTCTGGAGAGAATGGATAGTTGAGAATTTCCAAAGGTGCTCTGGTTATAATGAAGGGTAAATTGCAGCGTGGCATTTACTTTCTGATTGGTAGTTTAGTGATAAGGACAGTAGCTGTATCTAAATCTTTAGGGAAGAATGATGATTGTACAGAGTTGTGGCATCACCGATTGGGACACATGAGTGAGAAAGGGCTGTCAATTCTAAGTAAACAATGATTGTTAGAAGGAGCAGAAACTGGAAAACTGAAATTCTATGAAGTTTGTGTTATGGGTAAACAACGCAGAGTTAAGTTCAGTTCTGGGAAGCATACTTCTACGGATGTTCTACAATATGTTCACTCAGACTTGTGGGGTCCTTCTCCAGTTGAATCTCAGGGCAAATGCAAGTACTTTGTTACTTTCATTGATGACTACTCTAGAAAGGTTTGGGTGTATTTTCTAAAATCCAAAGATGAAATGTTTGGAAAGTTCAAAGAGTGGAAGACCATAGTTGAGAAAAGGACTGGAAAACAGGTCAAAACACTCAGAACTGATAATGGGTTGGAGTTCTGTAACGCTCTATTTGATGAGTTTTGCAAGAAAGAAGGTATAGTGAGGCATCGCACTGTACGTCATACACCACAGCAAAATGGAGTTGCAGAACGTATGAATCAAACATTGTTGCAGCGTACGAGATGCATGCGATTAAACGCTGGCTTGCCAAAATAATTCTGGGCTGAAGCAGTTAACACTGCTTGTTATCTGGTGAATAGATCGCTATCTACTGCAATTGATTTTAAGACTCCTTAAGAGGTATGGTCCGGTAAACCTTCTGATTATTCTGGCCTGCGTATATTTGGTTATCCTACTTATGCTCATGTGAATGATGGTAAACTAGAGCCTAGGGCAATGAAATGCATATTTCTAGGGTATGCACCTGGAGTTAAAGGGTACAGACTGTGGTGTACCAAAAAGGATAGAACTCCAAAATTTATTATTAGCAGAGATGTAACTTTTGATGAGTCTGCTATGTTTGGTCAGAAGGAGGAGCTTGGTAGTCATGCAGGTAATAATGATCAAGGTGCCAACCAGAAGGTGGAAATTGAAGTTCAAACTTCAAAAAGGGTTATAACAGACCCTGTACAGCAGCCCAGGGAAGAAGAAGAATCACAACCTATAGCAACAAGGAGGGAAAGGAGGGAAATCAGAAAACCTATAAGGTATGCAGATTGTGTTGATATAGTTGATATTAATTCAGTTGCTTATGCCTTGGCAGTAGATGAAAGCATTGATTCTGATGACCCGAGATCATATAAAGAAGCAGTTGAGAGTAGAGAAGCATCAGAATGGCTGGTTGCAATGAATGAAGAGATACAATCTCTTAAGAAGAACGAAACATGGGATCTTGTACCATTACCAAAGGGAGTGAAACCGGTAGGATGCAAATGGGTCTTCAAGAAGAAAGAAGGTATTCCTGGAGTTGAACCAGCAAGGTTCAAAGCATGACTCGTGGCCAAGGGTTTTTCACAAAAGGAGGGAATTGATTATCATGAAGTTTTCTCCCCTTTTGTGAAGCATAAAACCATTCGTGTTCTTTTGTCCATGGTAAGTGTTTTTGACTTGGAGTTGGAACAACTGGATGTAAAAACTGCTTTCTTACATGGAAATTTAGAGGAGCAGATCTATATGTCACAGCCAGAAGGATTTCTTGATTATGGGAAGAAATATCATGTATGTTTGCTGAAAAAGTCCTTGTATGGTTTGAAGCAGTCTCCTAGACAGTGGTATAAGAAATTTGATGCATTCATGACTTCTCATGGTTTTCTACGTAATCAGTTTGATAACTGTGTCTACTCTAAGAAACTTGCAGATGATTCTTATATTTATTTGTTGCTATTGTTGATTATATGTTAATTGCTGCAAAGAACAAGGTTGAAATTAATAGTTTGAAAGCCTTGTTGAGAAGTGAGTTTGAGATGAAGGATTTGGGTGCAGCCAAAAAGATATTGGGCATGGAGATTTGGAGAGATAGAAGTGCAGGTTTACTGTATGTATCTCAGTAGAAATACATAGAAAAATTGTTGCATTCTTTCCAGATAAATAATTCTAAGCCATTCAGTACTCTGTTGGTAGCACATTTTAAACTTGATACTAGTACAATACCTACTACAGCTGAGGAAAAAGGGTACATGAGTTCAGTGCCCTACTGTAACGCTGTTGGAAGCTTGATGTATGCAATGGTGTGTACTAGGCTTGATCTGGCTCATACAGTCAGTGTGGTAAGCAGGTTTATGAATAATCCTGGGAAAGCTCACTGGAGTGCAGTTAAATGGATTATGCGGTATCTGAAAGGTACGAGTAATATTTGCTTGGTTTATGGTGCTGATAAATTTGATAGTGGCTTGGTTGGTTATACAGATTCAGATTATGCTGGAGATCTTTTGAGGAGGAGATCCTTAACATGCTTTGTCTTGACTCTAAATGGATGTGCTGTCAGTTGGAAGGCAACACTTCAATCTACAGTTGCCTTGTCTACCACTGAATCAGAATACATGTCATTGGCAGAAGGAGTTAAGGAAGGTATGTGGTTACATGGTTTGATTGATAGTCTGGGGTTAAATATTTAGAGACCTATTATTTATTGTGATAGTCAGAGTGCATTAATTTTGGCCAGGAATCCAGTCTACCATGAGAGGTTGAAGCATATTGATATCAGATTGAATTTAATTCGAGATGTGATAGAAGACAAGAAATTATCCATCGAGAAGATAGCCACAACAGATAATCCAGTAGATATGTTGACAAAGGCTCTACTTTCAGAGAAGTTCAAGCATAGCTTGGATTTGGTGAATGTTCGCATTCCATGAAGCCCTACAGGGCTTGAATGACAGAGATGAATTTGTACTTAATTCTGGTGATTTGAGAGAATTCAAGTCAAGGAGGAAAATTGTTGGGTTTGACTTAAATTTTGTGGGTGACCCGGTTTGTAACCCGACCCACGACCCACAACCCATAACCCATTATTTCCTCTATATATATGTGTGTAATGGAATTCATTAGAAATCAGTGGTTGATGTAATTTCTCTCTGTATAGCCTCTATCAAAAATAATACAGATATTCTCTCTGTCCGTGGACGTAGGTCGCATTGACCGAACCACGTAACTTCTTTGTGTGTTCTTCTCAATCTTTCTCCTTGATTTATTGCCTTACAATAACCTAACAACATCCATGACCATGTTTCCATCAATTTGATCTCTAGGGTTCTTAGCTCATGATAGAAAAACAGAGAAAAGTAGAGGAAGATGAAAAACAAAAGAGGAGAAGAAGATGAACCTTACTTCATGACAGAAAAGGAAAGATGTGATCTCCGTAGCAAGAATTCTCCTTCTTTCTCCCTAGCTCTTGGTCTCTCTCTCTTAAACTCTCCTTTGTAGATATCCTTTCTCCCTTAGCACACACACTTGACAGAAATGATAGAGAAGACAAGAGTGGGTGTATGATAGAGAAGACAAGAGTAGGTGTATGATTGAGAAGACAAGAGTGGGTGTGTGTGTTGTCTCTTTTTTTTTTTTCTTATTTGATGGATGATGAGTCACCCTATTTTTTTTTTTATAATTTGTTATTTGCTATGAGTTCTTACATCCAACACGTCCAAGGGGGAAAATGACCCATATGTTTACAACTAATTCTTCCTTTGCTTAAATCTCATTTAACTCCCTTTCTTCAGTTTCTTATTTCACTTGGGTCCTTCTAATAATCCTAATATTTTATATTTTGCCCAAATCTACTCCAACACCACTTTAATCTATTTTTTTACCAAGTAACAAAATAAAACAAAATAAAAACTCCACACAGCTTAGGAAAATTTTCACCTAGATCCTTATGAAATTAAATCTTCCAATAAATTTCTAATTTAATTTTTTTAAATAAATATTCATGATATTACAACCATGTGCCTCTCACTAGTTGATTTTGTATATTGTAATACCCGTTAAAAAAAAATTTTGTCTGCTTAAATTTTTACGTAAATTTTATTATCTTGGTTGTGTATGATGTTGAAAATATGAATTTTTACTTATAAATTGTGAGATATAATGAATGGTACGATATGGAATTTATCCCATTAAGTAAAATACAATTCAAAAGTGGAATCTAGAATGTATAGTTGAAAGTGAAACTGGTAGATGAAATAGTATAGGAGAATGGTAGATGGAATAGTAGCAAATAGTACCATAACTTCTCCTATAAATAGGCCCTTCCATTTCACTTCTAAACTCACACCTTCAGATTCTATTCTCTCCTCTCCTCTAATTCTTCTGATTCTGGTGTTAAGATTCTGAGTTATTATAAAAGTCCTCCTTTATAGCTTGGATTCGAGGTGAGGGAATATTCTACTATACTCTTTTAAATTCTTGCAATAATTTAGAGGTTAAATTCTTAGTATGCTTTGTGGTTGCGGCCTTAGCCGATCTTTCATATCAGAAAAGAACTAACCTCGATTGTTTAAGAATTATTTATTGATTACTAAGATACTGTGAGGGTACTATATTTTTTATAAATACCTGTGTGATAAATTCTTAGTATGCTCTGTGGTTGCGGCCTTAGCCGATCCTCCACATCATAAAAGAATTATCCTCAGTTACTTGAAATTATTTCTGATTGTCGCATATATAAACAGTACCATACCGTACATATAAACAGTACCATATTTATGAATAGTATCATACCATATATATGAATAGTACTATAGTTATAGACAGTACCACATATGCGTATAAATAGTCCGTATATAAATTATGTTCACACGTATAGTTGTATGGTATATGTAAACAATGAATAGTATCATATACATTACTATATATGTGAACAACATCACATACATGGGTAGTATTGTGTGTAAAGTTGAATTGTTGTTATGTTTGTGATTGACGGAGAATGTTACGGGGACGGGTCCCTGTGTGGGAGTAAAAAGGGAGGAGCAGGAGATAATAAGGGTGACAAATCATGTTAAACAAAAATTTGTTCCAATACAAAGAGTATTGAAAATATAGGGGTGAAATAAGGGAGGCATTTATGAAAGCAGTAATAAGGGAGGATACGGCAGGGGCCGCGGGACAACGACCACCTTATGTGGATTGGACCCGAAAAATGTCTGGGAATTTAATTTGGATCTATATGATATGTTTTGTGATTTTATATGATTGTTTCTTATGTTAATGTGATAGAATAATATATTTCCTCACTGAGTAAAATATACTCATGCCATTCCTCCCCTCACAGATTTTCAAGAAGAAGTAGAGGCACAACCAGCTAATCGTTCGAGTCCTCAACCTCATTGATCGGGGTAAATATTTGTTATTATGTAAAACTTTATCAAAAGTATTCTAGTAGTAGCTCTGTAATTTGGGTAGGTAAATCTTGGACGAATAATGCTTGTTGAGAATATTATTTATTAATGAATAAATAGATATATTTGAAACATTTACTGTACTCTCTTTCATGAGATAGCATTTTAATATATATCAAATTGATACGGAATTAGGCTTACGGTGGTGAGGTAAAAGCTCATCTATCGTGCCGGTCACGTGCGTAAGTTGGAAGCGTGACAAAGTTGGTATCAAAGGTTTGGGATTAGGTCTCCTACTAATTACAGAGCAAGGTATCCTTAGTGGAATCTTTTCTATTACTATAAGCCCGGGTATAGCAATAGTAAAAGACTCCACAAAAGGACCTATAGGGATGTCATGTCACATTTTTTCCTAAATTGTTGTTCTTTAGAACGTCGTTAAAAGTCAAAAATTTTATATTGTAGATTCGAAATGCCTTCTTCGCAGCACGAGATACAAGAAAGAGAACGTGAGACCTCGGAGGAAGCCTCATCTCATCCTCCGATGTTAACTACTCGGGACCAAGGGAAGGGTCGAGAAAAGGAAGGAAATCCTGAGCATGAAAAAGGCACTCACGATATGTAGAAACTAGTAGAAATACCCCATGTAAAGGAAGGAGCATCTGCCCAACCAGATAATGTACAACTTATGGCTTTAATCTCAAGTATGCAAGGCACCATAGAAACTATAGCGACTGGTTTCCAAGATGCCATACAGGCTATAACGGCTGTGGTAGCTAAGCAGAATGTTGAAACGAGTCCTCCGATAATATAGATCCCTACGACTGTTCAACCTACAACTAATAAGGTTTCAGAGTTTCTCAAATTACAACCGCCTACTTTTTCAGGGTCAGAGGATGAGGACCCTCAAGAATTCTTATATCATATTGAAAGAATTCAATCTATTTTGGGATGGTCTGCTGATAGTATGGTTGAAATGGCCGCTTTCCGGTTTCGAAATGATGCTAGTGATTGGTGGGAAACATGGCTGGCAGGTCGACCCATAGGAGCTGGTGCGTATAATTTATAGCACATATAAAATTCCAGCAAGTATACTGGGTCGTAACAAGTAATAAAGTGATAAGTAGAGTATCGTCCCACAGAGATTGAGGTATCAAATAAAATTCGATTAGGCTAAGTGAAATGCTATTAAGACTTATGAAGGAAATTTCAGAAATTACACAAAAAAGGGGGGGTGATGATTGAAACAACACAATATAAATAACTGAAATTTAAATAACTAAATAGAAAACAAAACAGAGAAAAGATGTGGACTGGTCACAAATTCCATGGAATTGTACATCATCATCCTTTCCTTTGAATATTCTTGGCTAATTCTATTATGTAATCTTCAATCTAAAATTCTCAGAAAATCTTCTAAGACTGAATTATATTAAAATTATAGTTAGGAAGATCTTCACTAATCTATAACTCAAATATAATCCGATCAAGTCCTAATCACATCAATGCCCCGCAATCACATATGACATGTTATCTCTTGTCCTACTCATTACAAATACATAGCAATCGCATACATGTATAAATAACAAGCTTCATAGGACAATAAATAAAATAGAACTTTGGCCAAGAAAATACTCATTGGTCCAAATGAATTAAAGTACAATTTCCATTTCATCAAATGACCGACTACACAAGAAAATGAGATTGATTTCATTGGTCTAATCCGATTAATTCATAGACAAATTAATCTTTGAATCATTGAAGAACAATTCAATTAAATTACAATCCATTCAATGTTGGCCAATTTTCTAAAATATGATTGAATTCAAAAACCTTGAAATTACAATCTAACTTAACCAAAATAATTGACTAAAATCTTAGATCAACCATTCAATTAAGTTATGAAGCTCAAGAAAATTATTCAAGCTACATAAATAAAACTATCTATATCTAGATAATCTAATTTATGGTGAAAATTACAAGGTCAAGCTCAATATCCAGCTAAATCTAGGATAGACATCAAAATCCCAAACTCATTGAAGGTTAATCAAGCATTCAAGAGGAAGAATAATCGGTAAAATCCATTCCATTAAACGAAAGTGCATTAAAATCGAAATTGTTCAGCAATAAAACATCATAGAACCAAACTACATCAATCTTTAAACATCAGAAAATTACATGGAAGAGAATAAGAACATGACAGAAATCTACAAAATACAACAGAAAACTAACAAACTATGAAAGAAAATAGAAGAAAAGGAAAGAAAATGGGAGAAGGAGAGCCCAAGTGGGAAGGCTTCCTCTTCCTCAAAACCAGTTAGAGAGTTGCCTCTGTGTTGCTCCCAGCCACTGCTGCTCTAGGAAAGAAGAAAAATGGTGCTAGGACTTCCCATTCGAAAAATGACTTAGCTCCCTCAATAAATTTCGGTTTTGCAAATATAAAACTGATCTAACACATGCCTAAAGGAATATTCTGTCCTAGATGCCTCCTTGGATACTTCTTCCATGATGTGGCAGCACTTTGACAACAAAACAGCAGCAGATAGATAGCAAATAGCAGCAGAAAAGTATGGCAGAAAACATGGAAAAGGGAGGTGCATAATTAATATTTCAGCCATGCTTTTCTGACCTACAAAAAGTAATATTTTTGCCCAAAAATTCTGACTACATGGCATTGAATAAGAGTTCAAATGGGCCCCATATCCAGCACAACCTAGTCAGCATCTGCATCACCTAAAAAGTGCCACATTAGCATCCAAATCAGCATCTTTGTCCATGTCAGCACTTTTCTCTCCAAAATTAAAATTTGTAGGAATTAAATTGAGGATCTTACAATTCAAGTTCCAAAAATATAAAATTGAGACACATTCAGTCCATAAATAGTTTATACCCAATAAATTCCAAAACATAATAAAATTAGAGAATTGACAAAATTAAAGAGGCAAAAAGGACTAAAATAGGGACTAAAATAAATGGAAAAAGCATGTTATCAGGAGCCTCGGCAGTCACCTGGGGAGAATTTAGGGAAGCTTTTACAGAACGATTTCTTCCAGAAACCCTTCAGATGGCTCGAGAGCAAGAATTTCAGCGACTAACTCAAGGCCCCGGAGATGTCCATTAAAGAATACAATACTAAGTTTGTTGGCCTTGCTCGCTATGCACCCCATATGGTACCGAATGAAAAGCGTCGAATTAGGCAATTTATCCTAGGGCTTCGCCAACCATTTTTGTAATACCCGTTAATTTCAGAATATAATTCGCTTAAGAGTATTTTAGAATTCTACAATGTTACTTTAGTTATTTATTTTGGTCATTTTTAATTTTCATATTTAATTGTTCTCTTTGAATATTATTTATGAAAATTGAGTTAAATGACTGGACTAAATATTTGCACAATGAGGGATATATTCTAAGAATGGTGAAATTCATGGAAAAGTGGTTGCAGAATGGTCAATTAATCCATTTATTGTAAATTGACTGGATGGGTTTGGATGTTGGGTTATGGATACCCATGGGTTATTGAATAACCCATTAGAAATATTTAATATAAAGTTTCAATAGTAACCTCATTTTTTTCACTCAGCCGAAGGAAGCAGAAAAGATTTCTTTCTCAGTTCTTCATTTTCTTCTCAAATCCTTTCCTTGATCTTCAGAAGTTCGATTATTTGTTCGGTTCAAAAGCTTTGTAAGGATCAAAAGTAAGCTTTAATCCGATTATTTTCCTTAAATTTCAGTTTATGTAGAAGATCAGAGGAGGTTTTGTTCTTGAAGATTTTGATGATAATTCATGAATCTCAGTTGTTTTAGAAGTTATATTTGAGTTATAATCAGTTAAAGGAGTTGAAATTCTGGTTTTGAAACAAGAAAGGGAAAGGATGAAATTGTTAGAATTTCTGCAAAAACCGAGTTACTGTAGCGACCAGGGATTTCGAAACAAAATCTGGAAAATTTTCTTCGGGTTACTGTAGCAGTACTGTAGTGTCGGCAGTCAACGGTACTGTAGCAGTCAACGTTACTGTAGCGACCGGTACTGTAGTGAACCGTTACTGTAGCGAACCGACACTGTAGCAAACCGTACTGTAGCAACCCGTTACTGTAGCAGTCAGAAAATTTTACGTATTTTCGTGATTTTGTTTCCTTTCTTATGATTCCTTGTAATATATTTTACTAGGAAATTTTCCTACACAAATTCTAGTGTGGAACAAGGTAAACTTGGACAAACATCAAGGTGAGTGAATAACCTTGCTCAGCTAATTTGATATTACTAGTCAAAGTACAATATAAGTTCTATTTACAATATTATTTGGATAATAAGCAATTAATTTTTCATATGGGAGTATATGATGATCAGTAGAAATAAGAGTATGAAGAAACTATTTATTTCATGACAATTGTACTATGTGATGAATTCTCACTATTTTATTAATGAGTAAAGATCTACGGGATCTAATACACGAGTGTGAAAGGGTTAAAGTCCCATACTACTCGGTGTATATCTAAGAAATCTTATACACGAGTGTGAAAGGGTTAAAGTCCCATACTACTCAGTGCATATCTATGAAATCTATACACGAGTTGAAAGGGTTAAAGTCCCATACTACTCGGTGTATACCTATGAAATCTTATTCATGAGTTTGAAAGGGTTAGAGTCCCATACTACTTGATGTATAAGACAATTAATTATATGAGTAAATGTGGTATTTGTACTTTTGATATTTTATATAGTACAGTTATTTACTTACTGAGAGTTTAAATAAACTCACACTCCCTATGATTATTTTTTTTTCAGATACAGAAAACAGAGAAGAAGAGAATCTGTTTGAAGATTAGAAGCCCCTTGGGATTATTCTCTATTTCTGTCTGGTGGGACACCAGTACTTATTAATGTGGATATTAGAAACGCTCTGTACTTTTTATAGGTCTCCTAGGCTTGCGATGAGATAGAAATATCAGACTATGTATGTCTATATTTGCTTATCAGATGAATATAATTCTGTAGTGTGGAATGAATGATTAAGGTTGAATGTAAAACCTTACAGAATATATGTATATAACGTATGTTTGAGAATTATATCAAATGAGTAGTATCTTTTCACATACTCAATTTTTGGGATGTGACAAATTTGGTATCAGAGGAAAGGTTTTATAGGTCCCCTATAGAGTACAGAGCAAAGTGATCTTTGTGGGCCCTTCCCTATTGTCATGAGCCGCGGCATGACCATAGGATTAGGTTCCATAAAAGACCTTGTAGAGTATAACGTCATTTTATAGATAACTTCTCAGTGGGGCTAGTAAGTGATATTTTGTTTATGTCTGAAAATTGTTTGTTATGTGTGTAGATCTGTGACAGATCAATGTCAGAAGGATCTTCTAATAATAATGAGCATATGGGTCCAAGGAGGGCCATAAATCCACCAGTACATGTGCAAGATGATCCTAACCGTGGTGATAGTTTACATGCTCAAAGTACTGAGGGCGCAACTAGTGAGCAAGCAAGAAGAGTCGAACCTGATGCTCATGTCGGTAATGCAGCTATTGCACATGTGATTCATTTGATGAATGAACGATTTGACCGATTTGAGGCTGAAATGAGAGGTCGAGCTGCACAAGCTAACCTGCCAGTGGATCCTCCTATTGTTGAAGCTGAAAATGTACCACCAGCTCTGTTAGCGGGAGGAGTTAATGTAAGAGAGGTAAGAATGTCTGAATTCCAGAAAATGAGGCCTCCTACTTTTTCAGGGGAAGATCCCAAAGAGGACCCACAATGTTTCCTTGAAGATTGTGAAGCAATCTGTGATGCTATAGGGTGTTCTCCTACTCAAAAGGTAGAATTCACTTCCTTTCAGTTAAAAGGTAGGGTTGGTAAATGGTGGAGGAACTGGAAGAAAGCTAGAATTCAAGGCGCACCGCCAGTTATGTGGACAGAATTTTACAGATTGGTTATGGATGAATTCCTTCCGGCAAGTGAACGATCATCCAGGGCCAGAGATTTTCTGTATCTACGGCAGGGAACCATGACTGTTGACGAGTATTCAGCTCAGTTTGTTAAATTATCTGAATATGCCCCTGAAATCATTCCTTCTGAAAGGAAGAAAATAGAAAAGTTTGTGGAAGGGCTTCGTGATGCCTTATATGATCAAGTGGGTTCTAATATGAATGATTACTCTTCGTACTCAGAAGCTGTTGATGTGGCCCGAAGAATGGAAAGGAGGTCAAAGAATAAAGAAGAATATCGTCAAAAGAAGAAGGCCAGATATAGGAGATCTTTTAATCAAGGGGAAGACTCAGGGACTTTTACTGCACCACAACATGCTCCAGCCACTCCTACTAAGTCATCTTATTCTATAGCCAGTGTGGCTAAGCCTCGTTCAGAGAGCAGGGGTGGTTTTAGCTCTTCTAGTAGAGGAGGTACTCAAGGTAGAAGGGAAAAACCTCAATGTCCTGAATGTGGAAAGTTTCACTTCGGAGAATGCAGGTTAAACACTGTTGGTACAGGCTGTTTTCACTGTGGACAAAAAGGACATTTTATAAGGGAGTGCCCTCAGCTCATGACAAGACCAGGTCAAGGGTCTACTTTGCCACCTCGACCACAATTTATTACTCAAACACCAACCCCTTCAACAGGGGGTAGTATGGGAAGAGGTTCTGGAAGAGGCCAAGGTGACCGTGGAAAACAAGCTGCTGGCAGAGGAAATGCAAGAATATATGCTCTAACCCGACAGGATGCTCAAACATCCAATGCTGTAGTTACAGGTATATTATCTGTTAATACTTTTGCTGCACGTATTTTGTTTGACCCCGGTTCTACTCACTCATATGTGTCACCCCTATTTGCCAAGAGATTTGCAATTGATTTGATTATTCTTAAAGAACCATTCTTGGTTTCCACACCGATGAGAGAGACTTTGATGGTTAAAACATGTTATCGTTCTTGTAAAATAATCGTTGGAGGCATGGAAACTGAGATAGATCTTATGGTTCTCAATATGTTAGATTTTGATGTGATTCTAGGGATGGACTGGCTATCTTCTTGTCATGCTACTATAAATTGTCGTGACAAAGTTATTTCCTTTAATATACCGGGGAGGAGTAATTTTGTGTTTCAAGGAGATCGAAGTGATGTACCTTGCAACATGATATCTATGTTAAGTGCCCAGCGTATGTTGCGAAAGGGATGTCAGGGATTTCTAGCTTTTATCAAAGATTTAGAAAAGAAAGAACAGAAGTTAGAAGATATTCATGTGGTTAATGAATTCCCAGATGTGTTCCCAGAAGATTTACCTGGATTACCGCCAGAAAGAGATATTGAGTTCAGTATTGATTTGGTCCCAGACACAAGACCAATTTCTATTCCACCTTATCGTATGGCTCCTGTTGAGCTAAAAGAACTTAAAGAACAATTGGAAGATTTGTTAAACAAAGGGTTCATTCGCCCAAGTTTTTCACCTTGGGGTGCTCCTGTTCTTTTTGTGAAAAAGAAAGATGGTTCTATGAGATTATGTATAGATTATCGTCAACTGAATAAAGTCACAGTGAAGAATAAGTATCCTTTACCAAGGATATATGATTTGTTTGATCAGCTTCAAGGAGCAAAATACTTCTCAAAGATTGATCTAAGGTCTGGATATCATCAGTTACGAATTAAGAGTGATGATATACCTAAGACTGCTTTTCATACACGGTATGGACATTATGAGTTTCTTGTGATGTCTTTTGGGTTGACAAATGCACCAGCAGCATTTATGGATTTAATGAACAGAGTGTTCAAATCATTCCTTGATAAGTTTGTAATTGTATTTATTGATGATATTTTGGTGTATTCAAAGAGTCATGAAGAACATACTGAACATTTGAGAATAGTGCTTCAGACTTTGAGAGAGCATCAGTTGTACGCAAAGCTCTCAAAATGTGAATTCTGGATGAGTCATGTAACATTTTTGGGACATGTTATTTTCCAAGAAGGTATTCATGTAGATCCAAGTAAAATTGAAGCAGAAAAACAATGGCCTCGACCAACAACTGTGTCTGAAGTACGTAGTTTTCTTGGCTTAGCAGGGTATTACCGTCGCTTTGTCAAAGATTTCTCTAAGACGGCTCTTCCATTAAATAAGTTAACCCGAAAGAATGTTAAATACATTTGGGATGATTCATGTGAACAAAGTTTCACCCAATTGAAAGAGTGTTTAACTTCTGCACCAGTCTTAATTCTACCATCAGGACCAGGGGGTTACTCTGTATTCTGTGATGCCTCAAAGATAGGCTTAGGGTGTGTGTTGATGCAACATGGTAAAGTCATAGCTTATGGCTCACGTCAGCTTAAAAAGCATGAATTGAATTACCCCACTCATGATTTGGAAATGGCAGCTGTAGTGTTTGCCCTAAAGATATGGAGACATTACTTGTATGGGGAAACTTGTAAAATTTTTACAGATCACAAAAGCCTTAAGTACATTTTTGAGCAGAGAGATCTCAATCTAAGGCAACGAAGGTGGATGGAACTTCTGAAAGATTATGATTGTACCATCCTTTACCATCCAGGTAAAGCAAATGTAGTGGCTGATGCTCTAAGTCGAAAGTCTATGGGAAGTTTAGCTCACATTGCCACTATAAGGAGGTCTCTAATACGTGAACTACAAGAATTGGAAGCTGATGGAGTATTCTTCGAGATCACTGAGTCAGGTACATTTCTGGCTCATTTAACAGTTAGATCATCCCTTGTTGAAAAAGTAAAAGCAACTTTAGAAGGTGACATTGATATGGTCAAAATAAGAGATAAGGCAAGGTAAGGTCTAGCACCAAGTTTCTTGGTAGATGAAGAAGGAGTCTTATGGTTTAATGGTAGACTCTGTGTCCCCAACATTGAATCTTTGAAACATGAAATCTTAATGGAAGCTCATGGTTCACCCTACGTTGTACATCCTGGTGCTGTGAAAATGTATCAGGACTTGAAACAAGTTTATTGGTGGGAGGGCATGAAGCGAGACGTGACTGACTTTGTAGCTCGATGTTTGACTTGTCAGCAAGTTAAAGCTGAACATCGACGACCACCTGGATTGATGCAAAAACTAGATATTCCCGAATGGAAGTGGGAAAGGATCACCATGGATTTTGTAGTAGGTTTACCTCGGTCAACAAAAGGAAATAATTCAATATGGGTCATAGTGGATCGACTTACTAAGTCAGCACATTTTCTTCCTGTTCATACCACTTTTAGTGTAGCAAAACTTGCTCGACTTTATGTTAAAGAAATAGTGAAACTTCATGGTGTACCAATATCCATTATATCAGACCGAGGACCTCAGTTTACTTCTCGGTTCTGGAAAGTCTTTCAAGAGGCTTTGGGTACCAAAGTGAATCTTAGCACAGCATTCCATCCTCAGACTGATGGACAGTCCGAAAGGACAATTCAGACTTTAGAGGATATGCTAAGAGCTTGTGTGATGGATTTCAGTGGAAGTTGGGAAGATCATTTGTCTCTTATTGAATTTGCTTATAACAACAGTTACCAAGCCAGTATTCAGATGGCACCTTTTGAGGCTTTATATGGGAGACGGTGTCGATCTCCTATAGGTTGGTTTGAACTTGGTGAAACCAAAATATTTGGACCTGAGATGATTCAGGAAGATATAAATAAAGTTAAACTGATCAGAGAAAAGTTGTTAACTGCTCAGAGTAGACAGAAGTCTTATGCGGACAACCGACGACGTGACCTTGAATTTGCAATAGGTGATATAGTTTTCTTACGAATCTCACCTATGAAGGGAGTAATGAGATTCGGGAAGAAAGGCAAGCTTAGTCCGAGGTATGTTGGCCCATATGAGGTTGTAGACAGAGTGGGTAATGTGGCATATCGCCTAGACCTACCTTCCAACCTAGAGGGAGTTCATCCAATATTTCATGTGTCCATGCTACAGAAGTATCTTCCTGATCCTTCTCATGTCATTCAACCCCAAGAAGTTCATTTTGATGAAACTCTCACCTACGAAGAGGTACCAGTAGCTATCCTTGATAGAAAAGTCAAGAAATTGCGTACCAAAGAAATTCCTACTGTCAAGGTTCTTTGGAGAAATCATTCTCGCGAGGAAGCTACGTGGGAGGCAGAAGATGAGATGTGGAAAAACTATCCACATTTATTTGAAACTTGAGGTAAGATTTTAATTCGGAGGACCGAATTCTTTTAAGGGGGGTAGAATGTAATACCCGTTAATTTCAGAATATAATTCGCTTAAGAGTATTTTAGAATTCTACAACGTTACTTTAGTTATTTATTTTGGTCATTTTTAATTTTCATATTTAATTGTTCTCTTTGAATATTATTTATGAAAATTGAGTTAAATGACTGGACTAAATATTTGCACAATGAGGGATATATTCTAAGAATGGTGAAATTCATGGAAAAGTGGTTGCAGAATGGTCAATTAATCCATTTATTGTAAATTGACTGGATGGGTTTGGATGTTGGGTTATGGATACCCATGGGTTATTGAATAACCCATTAGAAATATTTAATATAAAGTTTCAATAGTAACCTCATTTTTTTCACTCAGCCGAAGGAAGCAGAAAAGATTTCTTTCTCAGTTCTTCATTTTCTTCTCAAATCCTTTCCTTGATCTTCAGAAGTTCGATTATTTGTTCGGTTCAAAAGCTTTGTAAGGATCAAAGGTAAGCTTTAATCCGATTATTTTCCTTAAATTTCAGTTTATGTAGAAGATCAGAGGAGGTTTTGTTCTTGAAGATTTTGATGATAATTCATGAATCTCAGTTGTTTTAGAAGTTATATTTGAGTTATAATAAGTTAAAGGAGTTGAAATTCTGGTTTTGAAACAAGAAAGGGAAAGGATGAAATTGTTAGAATTTCTGCAAAAACCGAGTTACTGTAGCGACCAGGGATTTCGAAACAAAATCTGGAAAATTTTCTTCGGGTTACTGTAGCAGTACTGTAGTGTTGGCAGTCAACGGTACTGTAGCAGTCAACGTTACTGTAGCGAACCGGTACTGTAGTGAACGTTACTGTAGCGAACCGACACTGTAGCAAACCGTTACTGTAGCAACCCGTACTGTAGCAACCCGTTACTGTAGCAGTCAGAAAATTTTACGTATTTTCGTGATTTTGTTTCCTTTCTTATGATTCCTTGTAATATATTTTATTAGGAAATTTTCCTACACAAATTCTAGTGTGGAACAAGGTAAACTTGGATAAACATCAAGGTGAGTGAATAACCTTGCTCAGCTAATTTGATATTACTAGTCAAAGTACAATATAAGTCCCATTTACAATATTATTTGGATAATAAGCAATTAATTTTTCATATGGGAGTATATGATGATCAGTAGAAATAAGAGTATGAAGAAACTATTTATTTCATGACAATTGTACTATGTGATGAATTCTCACTATTTTATTAATGAGTAAAGATCTACGGGATCTAATACACGAGTGTGAAAGGGTTAAAGTCCCATACTACTCGGTGTATATCTAAGAAATCTTATACACGAGTGTGAAAGGGTTAAAGTCCCATACTACTCAGTGCATATCTATGAAATCTATACACGAGTTGAAAGGGTTAAAGTCCCATACTACTCGGTGTATACCTATGAAATCTTATTCATGAGTTTGAAAGGGTTAGAGTCCCATACTATTCGATGTATAAGACAATTAATTATATGAGTAAATGTGGTATTTGTACTTTTGATATTTTATATAGTACAGTTATTTACTTACTGAGTTTTTAAATAAACTCACACTCCCTATGATTATTTTTTTTTTCAGATACAGAAAACAGAGAAGAAGAGAATCTGTTTGAAGATTAGAAGCCCCTTGGGATTATTCTCTATTTCTGTTTGGTGGGACACCAGTACTTATTAATGTGGATATTAGAAACGCTCTGTACTTTTTATAGGTCTCCTAGGCTTGCGATGAGATAGAAATATCAGACTATGTATGTCTATATTTGCTTATCAGATGAATATAATTCTGTAGTGTGGAATGAATGATTAAGGTTGAATGTAAAACCTTACAGAATATATGTATATAACGTATGTTTGAGAATTATATCAAATGAGTAGTATCTTTTCACATACTCAATTTTTGGGATGTGACAATTTTATAGTTTGATATCCCCACAAGTCAATGTTTACCCGTCATATGAAGCGGTGGTTGAAGCTGCACGGATGGTCGAATATGGGCATAAAACAAAAAGTAACAATTTTAAGAAAAGAGGGCGAGATCAAGGGAGCATGACAACTAATAATGGTGGGTCAAGAAGATTTAAGTCCTCTGGTCGAGGTAATTTCTCTTCAGGTACACCTTCAGCATCAGTACAAACTTCAGCAAGTGCCCCGAAAAATAGATTAGAAAGTAAGGTGGAACAATCTACAGTTCAACAAGGTTCTTCCCAGCCTTGGCAAAATAAGCCCAAATGTACAAATTGTAGAAAGCATCACTTCGGAGTATGTAGATTAACAGGCCTTGTATGCTATCAATGTGGCCAAGTAGGTCATTTCATGAGAGACTACCCTTACTTACTAGAAGGGTCAGGGAAAGAATCTTTACACCCTTCAGCATGACAATCCGAGCCAGCTTTTGGCCCTAGAGCTCCTTCTTTATCATCAGGAAAAGGCGGTGCAGGTAGAGGACAGGGTCGTGGATCTGGAGGAAGGGGCCAACCAATGGCCAGTAGAGGGCAGGCACGTGTCTATGCTCTTACTCGACAAGATGCACAGGCCTCCAATGTAGTAGTCACAGGTACTCTTCTTATATGTTCTCATAAGGAATGTGTGTTGTTTGACCCTGGTTCTACACACTCGTATGTGTCACCTCTATTTACCAAGAGGTTCAAGTCTGAACCAGTTATACTGGACGAACCATTTCTGGTAGCTACACCAATAGGGGAAACCCTAGTAGTCAGATCTGGATATCGTTCTTGTAAGGTAACTATTAAGGACATAGAAACGGAGGTAGATCTCATGCTTCTTAATATGACAGACTTCGATATAATTTTAGGCATGGACTGGTTATCCTCATGCCATGCTACATTGAATTGTCATGATAAAACTATTTCATTTAGTATACTGGGTGGAAATAATTTCATATTTCAGGGAGACCAAAGCAAGGTTCCCTGTAACATAATATCTATGATAACCGCCCGACGTATGTTACGAAAAGGTTGTCATGGATTTTTGGCCTTTGTCAAAGATACAAACAAGGAGGAACGAAGTCTTGAACAAATACCAGTGGTTAGTGAATTTCCAGATGTATTTCCGGAAAATCTACCTGGTTTACCACCAGTGAGGGATATTGAATTTAATATTGAATTGGTTCTGGGCACTCGACCAATTTCAATTCCTCCTTACCATATGGCACCCGCAGAGTTGAAAGAGCTTAAAGAGCAATTACAAGACCTGCTGGATAAGGGGTTTATTCGCCCAAGTTTTTCACCTTGGGGTGCCCCAGTACTCTTTGTAAGAAAGAAAGATGGCTCTTTAAGACTGTACATAGATTACCGACAGTTAAACAAAGTCACGGTAAAGAATAAATATCTTTTACCAAGAATTGATGACTTGTTTGACCAACTTCAGGGGGCACAATACTTCTCAAAGATAGATTTGAGATCCGGATACCATCAACTAAGGATTAAAGAGGAAGACATACCCAAGACTGCCTTCCGAACACGATACGGGCATTATGAATTTCTCCTAATGTCATTTGGGTTGACTAATGCGCCAGCAGCATTTATGGATCTTATGAACCGCTTGTTCAAACCTTTCCTTGATAGATTTGTGATTGTCTTCATTGATGACATTCTAGTTTATTCTAAAAGTATTGAGGATCATGCATAACATTTGAGAATAGTACTGCAGACTTTGAGGGTACATCAATTATATGCTAAGTTCTCAAAATGTGAATTTTCGATGAGTCAAGTAACATTTTTGGGGCATGTAATCTCCCAAGAAGGTATTCATGTAGATCCAAGTAAAATCGAGGCAGTAAAACAGTGGCCTAGACCAACAACTGTATCTGAAGTTCAGAGTTTCCTTGGCTTAGCGGGGTATTACCGTCGCTTTGTCAAGAATTTCTCCAAATTGGCTCTTCCACTGACTAAGTTGACTAGGAAGAATACTAAGTATGTGTGGGATGACGCTTGTGAGCAGAGTTTCTCTGAATTGAAGAAGTGCCTAACTTCAGCACCGGTACTTGTTCTACCATCAGGATCAGGGGGTTATACTGTATATTGTGACGCTTCGAAGGTAGGATTAGGATGTGTATTAATGCAACACGGTAGGGTCATTACTTATGGTTCTCGACAGCTTAAGAAGCATGAACTCAACTACCCCACTCATGATCTAGAAATGGCAGCTGTAGTATTTGCTCTGAAGATTTGGAGGCATTACTTGTATGGGGAGACATGTGAGATCTTCACGGATCATAAGAGTCTTAAATATATATTTGATCAAAAAGATCTCAACTTAGGGCAACGGAGATGGATGAAACTCCTAAAGGACTATGACTGTACCATTCTCTACCATCCAGGAAAGGCAAATGTGGTAGCGGATGCCCTCAGTTGGAAGTCAATGGGGAGTCTAGCTCACATTACCACAGTAAGGAGGTCCTTGATTCAGGAAATACAAGAGTTAGAGGCTAGTGGGGTATTCTTTGAGATTACTAAGTCAGGTGCTTTCTTGGCTCACTTGACAGCTAAATCCTCCCTTGTAGAAAGGGTGAAGACAACATTGAAGAATGATGCTGAAATGGTTAAAACTAGAGACAAGGCGAAGGGAGGTTTAATACCGAGTTTTTCAGTAGACGCGGAAGGTGTATTATGGTTTAACGGAAGATTATGTATTCCGAACATTGCACCCTTGAAGCGGGAGATTTTACAAGAGGCTCACGGTGCACCATATGTTGTTCATCCTAGTGCCAACAAAATGTATCAGGACTTAAAACAAGTTTATTGGTGGGAGGGCATAAAGCGATATGTGACTGACTTTGTCGCTCGATGCTTAACATGTCAGCAAGTCAAATCTGAACATCAGAGACCACCTGGGTTGATGCAGAGGCTTGAGATTCCTGAGTGGAAATGGGAATGGATTACTATAGACTTTGTGGTGGGTTTGCCCCGATCTTCGAATGGGTACGACTCTATATGGGTCATTGTGGATCAACTTACTAAGTCGGCACATTTTCTTCCTGTTCATACCACCTACAGTGTAGCAAAACTTAGTCCACTATATATAAAGGAGATAGTGAAGCTTCATGGCGTACCAGTATCCATCATATCAGATCGAGGACCCCAGTTCACCTCTCGATTCTGAAGAACTTTTCATAAAGCTCTGGGCACTAGAGTGGATTTGAGCACAGCTTTTCATCCTCAAACTGATGGTCAGTCTGAGAGGACTATTCAGACCTTAGAAGATATGTTAAGAGCATGCGTGATGGATTTTGGTGGAAGATGGGAAGACCACTTGTCACTTATTGAATTTGCTTATAACAATAGTTATCAAGCTAGCATTAAAATGGCTCCTTTTGAGGCATTATATGGGAGGCGATGTCTGTAACACCCCGACTTTTTATTTCCTTTAAAAATAATAATTTTTTTCTAAATCGGTTCACTGGATAATTTTCTGAATAATTTTCTTTCAAATAATTATAGATTTCACTATTCACGAATTTTACTATTTATATGAATAGTACCTTGCAGAAAATTTACAAGATTCTCATTAATTATATCTGAGCTTGAATACATACAAAAATAATTTACATAATATTTGTTATTATCTTTACATATTTGAATCATAAACTACTATAAAACATTTTTCTACACTTCAATCTCATCATTAATATCATCAAGCCTTCCATTTTGCCCTTTTTCCTGAAATGATCAATTTTTTAAAAGTGAGATATAAAATATCTCAGTAGCTAGTCACTTTCTTAACAACATGTAAACACATGAGGAGATCATTTCAGCCATAAAAGCATAATATCACACAATAATTAAATTTCTCTTATTCACTATGTAGATCAGGAATTATAAATAAAATTCTGTAAGAATTGATTATGAACACAGATATCATAAATCATAAATAATCATACTTTTATGGAAGACTAACTACCTGATTCTCAACCTCTTAAACTTCATTGCTCATATTTACTCTGTGTTTCCCATGTCTTCTCTTCTTCTTCTTTCCTTTCTTCGTCTCTTTCTCTCTCTCCTCTTTCTTTCTTTTCTCTTTTCTCTTTCTTTCTTCCTTTCCCCGTGACTCACACCATATATATATATATATATATATATATATATATATATATATATATATATATATATATATATTATTTAATTAATCAAACTTCACATCTCCCTTTTTTTCTTTTTTCTTTCTTTTCTTTCTTTTCTTCCTTTTCTTCCTTTTCTTCCTCACCGCACACCTCACACACATCACTTTCACACTTTTTCTTTTGGTTGAAACTGATAAGAACCCTCAAATCTTTTTATTCTATACAAATAGGTCCCTACTCAATGGATAAAATTCTATTTATATCTCTCAAAAATTTCTTAATAACTATTTTATCCTTATTTTCTTGCTCATTTATTTATTTAGCCTTATTTTCTAAGGTAATTAAATTTGGGATATCACAATGTCGATCTCCTATTGGTTGGTTTGAACTAAGTGAACCCAAAATGGTGAGACCTGAGATGATACAGGAGGCCGTGGATAAAATTAAGCTGATTAAGGAGAGGTTATTAGCTGCCCAAAATAGGCAAAAATCTTATGCGGATAACCGACGACGTGACCTAGAGTTTTCTGTTGGTGATATGGTCTTCTTACGAATCTCACCGATAAAGGGGGTAACGAGATTCGGAAAGAAAGGAAAGCTCAGTCCAAGATATATTGGTCCTTATGAGATTGTGCAGAGAGTGGGTAACGTGGCATATCGCCTAGCTTTACCTTCGAACCTAAAGGGAATACACCCAGTATTTCATGTATCAATGTTATGTAAGTATCTTTCTGACCCCTCTCACGTCATCCAGCCACAAGACGTGCAGTTTGATGAAACTCTTGTTTATGAAGAGGTGCCAGTAACCATTCTCGATAAACAGGTTAAGAAACTTCGCACCAAGGAAATTCCCATTGTCAAAGTTCTGTGGAGAAATCATTCTCAAGAGGAAGCCACATGGGAAACAGAAGATGAAATGTGGACAAAATATTCATACCTCTTCGAATCATAAAGTAAGTTTTCGAATTCGGGGGGCCGAATTCTTTTAAGGGGAGTAGAATGTAATACCCGTTAAAAAAATTCTGTCTGCTTAAATTTTTACGTAAATTTTATTATCTTGGTTGTGTATGATGTTGAAAATATGAATTTTTACTTATAAATTGTGAGATATAATGAATGGTATGATATGGAATTTATCCCATTAAGTAAAATACAATTCAAAAGTGGAATCTAGAATGTATAGTTGAAAGTGAAACTGGTAGATGAAATAGTATAGAAGAATGGTAGATGGAATAGTAGCAAATAGTACAATAACTTCTCCTATAAATAGGCCCTTCCATTTCACTTCTAAACTCACACCTTCAGATTCTATTCTCTCCTCTCCTCTAATTCTTCTGATTCTGGTGTTAAGATTCTGAGTTATTATAAAAGTCCTCCTTTATAGCTTGGATTCGAGGTGAGGGAATATTCTACTATACTCTTTTAAATTCTTGCAATAATTTAGAGGTTAAATTCTTAGTATGCTTTGTGGTTGCGGCCTTAGCCGATCTTCCATATCAGAAAAGAACTAACCTCGATTGTTTAAGAATTATTTATTGATTACTAAGATACTGTGAGGGTACTATATTTTTTACAAATACCTGTGTGATAAATTCTTAGTATGCTCTGTGGTTGCGGCCTTAGCCGATCCTCCACATCAGAAAGGAATTATCCTCAGTTACTTGAAATTATTTCTGATTGTCGCATATATAAACAGTACCATACCGTACATATAAACAGTACCGTATTTATGAATAGTATCATACCGTACATATGAATAGTACTATAGTTATGGACAGTACCACATATGCGTATAAATAGTCCGTATATAAATTATGTTCACACGTATAGTTGTATGGTATATGTAAACAATGAATAGTATCATATACATTACTATATATGTGAACAACATCACATACATGGGTAGTATTGTGTGTAAAGTTGAATTGTTGTTATGTTTGTGATTGACGAAAAATGTTACGGGGACGGGTCCTGTGTGGGAGTAAAAAGGGAGGAGCAGGAGATAATAAGGGTGGCAAATCCTGTTAAACAAAAATTTGTTCCAATACAAAGAGTATTGAAAATATAGGGGTGAAATAAGGGAGGCATTTATGAAAGCAGTAATAAGGGAGGATGCGGCAGGGGCAGCGGGACAACGACCACCTTATGTGGATTGGACCCGAAAAATGTCTGGGAATTTAATTTGAATCTATATGATATGTTTTGTGATTTTATATGATTGTTTCTTATGTTAATGTGATAAAATAATATATTTTCTCACTGAATAAAATATACTCATGCAATTCCTCCCCTCACAGATTTTCAAGAAGAAGTAGAGGCACAACCAGCTAATCGTTCGAGTCCTCAACCCCATTGATCGGGGTAAATATTTTTTATTATGTAAAACTTTATCAAAAGTATTCTAGTAGTAGCTCTGTAATTTGGGTAGGTAAATCTTGGACGAATAATGCTTGTTGAGAATATTATTTATTAATGAATAAATGGATATATTTGAAACATTTACTGTACTCTCTTTCATAAGATAGCATTTTTATATATATCAAATTGGTACGGAATTAGGCTTACGGTGGTGAGGTAAAAGCTCATCTATCGTGCCGGTCACATGCGTAAGTTGGAGGCGTGACATATATCATCCAACGTAGAGGTACAAAAACATGTTATTTTCAAGATACGATAGTCGAGTTACTCACCTCTTTGTTTACTACCTCTCGTGGAAATAAACATGATTCTCTTTCTTACACATATTTCTTTGTCCAATACTCACAAATAATATAAAGGCTTTTCACACATATATTTTTTCATTCACCTATTTTGTGAAATTAACAAATCACACATAAATAAGGAGAGGGTTTCTACTTGTGACTTTCCCGCTGAAGATCCGTTGGCTAAATAAATTACCATTGATGCAAATAAAGATGGCTTAAAGTCTAAAAGGTGCCAATTTCTATATATTAAACAATGTTAATGAAATTTATTGTTGTAACATCCCATATTTTCTTGCATTTAAGCTATAATTTCTTTGTTTAAGTTGAAAATAATGTTAGAAATTGGGAAATTTGTGTTTTTGGATACTTAGGATGAAGTAATAAAGAAGAGGCATGAGAAATTAGGATATTTGAGTTAAGAATAAAAGAAAAAGAGAGTTTTGATGGTATTAGTCGACTAATTGCAATGAATAGTCGACTGATTGCATTAGAAATTATACCAAGTTACTAATATCTACAATCGGTCGACTGATGAGGAGTGATCAGTCGATTGATTATTCTCTGTCAAGCCAATATTTTAGGTCCTGATGAAATTAGTTGACTAATCATTATGAATCAGTCGACTAATAGAATCAGTCAACTATCGGGAGAAAATTAGTCCACTAATTACATGCTTAAGTGCGAAAATAGGTCGGTTTAACTGAAATTCAATGGGAGAAATTTTACTTAATTACCCCAAGTATGCTATTGAGGTTAGAAATAAGATATTAGGGTTAAAAAGGCAATCTCTACCCCAATAGAGCCCTTAAGACTTTTTTAGAAGAGAGAAGAGAGATAAAAGAGTTAATTCTGAAAATTTAGAAAAGAGAGAGAGAGAAAAACGTGAAGAGGAAGAAGAGGAGGGAGAAAGAAGTTTTAGTGAAGTTTTTGGCAAAGGAATCATCATAGATAAGCTTCTAGCTTATTTCCTCTAATTTAACTTAATTCTAGAGCTTCAAAAAATGATAGAAAGGAGATTTTCAGGATAAAGAAAAGAGAAAGAAGGAAAGAGCTAGAAGATAACACTTCCATTTCAGTTCTAAGGGAATTAAGGTAGCTAGTTTTCATAAAAGCTATGTGTTTCATATATTTATTGTGTTTTATTAGCTTTTAACTCATGATTACCATTTTAGGGTCTTTATGAATGCATAGAACATATCTTTCTCATAAAAAATATAACACATGTCTCCATGGGATGAAAGAACTAGAAATTTCTCATAGGATGTAAGAGTCCTTATGGGATGACAGAAACAAGAAATTCTCATGGGATGCCCAGAAATTCCTCATAGGATGTGAGAATCCTTATGGGATGAAAGAACTAGAGAATTTCCCAGAAGATTACAGAATTTCCTCATGAGATATGGATTGCTTTTAATGCGAAAGAGCCAAGTATAGTGCATTAAATTTAGAATGACTTATTCTGCATGTGTGTTCATATGATTACATCTCATTTCTTGGAAATAGTTTACATTATTAGAATAGCTTTTATGACTGAAATGGTGGAAATGTTTTATAATATGCTAGCTACTGGGATTTTATATCTCACATTGTTTATGATAACTTACCATTTTAGGAGTCGAAGCAGAAAGAGAAGGGAAAGAAAAGAAATAAGTATATGTTGTGTAACTAACCATATTACTTCCTTAAATTAGAAATATGGAAAAAGGATCATGTAATATTTATAGGATATTATGTTTTGTGAGTTTGAAGTAATACCATATATGTGTAATTAAACTCTTGATATTATAGTAAACACTAGAATAGAACCTACAATGAAAGTTAAAGTGTTGTGGTGGATTATATGTAAATTTTAGTAAATGATCTTACCATGCTTGGAGTTACTATTTTATTGAAGAATAAAGTTTAAGCACATCAGTTGACCGATCAGCCTACGTCAGTCGACTAATAATTCTCGGTCTCAATTTAGATAAATTCTCAATTAATCATTTGACTGATGATCGTGAATCAGTCGACTAATCGCTTAATGTCAAATTTGAAATTCTATAATTTCAGTTACATCAAAAGCTAATTATTTTGAACATTCACGCATCTTATAAGTGTTTTATGTTAAAAACCATAATACTGACTAATTTTCTCTTTTGTTTATATTATAAATTTTACTACTTTATCCAAAATGCTCATAAATAGTGTAGACATTATAATTGCAACCCCAAAAAATGGACAACCGAAGCCATAAAGGTGAATACACCAGCTTGGGAGCTCTTCTACGCTTTTAGTCATGACTAAAAAAGTCATGGTTTGAATACACCAGCTTGCGAGCTCCTGCGCACTTTTAGCTGTAGCTAAAAAAGTCACGGTTTTACTGTTAGCCACGATTTTTATAATCTAATATTGCAAAGTTTCTAGTCATCATATATTGTCATTTTTTGAGTGTTATATAATAGCCTAGCTAACATAGTATTATGAGAGAAATTTTAACAATATAACGTAAAACAACTGCAAAACACTAATGATTGCAAAGTACTACATTTTAAGGAATTATTATACATTAGCACCATATTTAACATAAAATAGCTTCTTTTGTTGTTACTTTATTGATGAGGATGTGTAATGGATTAATGACATGTAGATGAAAAAATGATACAATATCATATTTATATATACACACACATAAGAAATAGTATTGTACATGCAATTATGTTTATCCACACATAAATATGAAAAGATATATATCGCTCACACACCTACACATATTCATCACATGGCATGACTCATACACATTGAATTTTGGTCAAATTATTTATTTTCGAATAAATTGTTTAAAATAATTATCCACACACATTTCTAATTTTTTAATTTTTAATATAAATTACACAATGATTTTTTATGGAAATGGTAATTAAAAATTATTCTGTAAAACTATTTTTCTAAAATAATGAAACAAAAAGAAGACTAAACAAGCCCTATATTTTTTTTAAAAATAATGTTTTTAAATTAAAAGAGGATGAATAAAACTTAGATATATCATATTAATTATTTAATCAATAATAGCACAAAAATAAAAATAAACAGTTGAGCATAAATAAGAACATTGACATCCACTAAACCAACAAATCCCAAATTCATTAATGATATAGCTATTGTAATAAATCCTTTTACAAAATTAAAAAAGGACTTATATTTTCTATAATCTTGCACAATGGAATAAAAAAAGATCATAGTGATCCCTACCCTAGAAAATATTTATTCTGGGAAAATAAAAAATTTATATACACACACACACTCACACAGACTTGTATAAGCCCAATTAGTTTATGGCCAAAAGTCAAAAAGGATAGGCCAATTGTATCTCTAAATTGTCCATAGATTCTCTGCTTATCAAGCATCATGTTTGGGTACAAGAGCTGTTTGATCGATGCAGGCCTCACATGAGTCGGTGAGGTCATGTTGATCGAACGGCTCTTGTGTGTCAAACACTGGTCCAACAAGCAGAGGACCCGCGCTCCTCTAAATTAGGAAAACATCTTGTAAGTCTTGGCAGAAAGAACAATTGTCCGAATTCCTCCAATAGGTGCAACGCATGCAATTAGAACCCCAGAACAGGCGCAGAGCTGAAATCAAAATAAAGAAATTGTTTTAGTTGCACGTGGTTTCTCTGCTTGCCAAACATCATGCTTAGCACACGAGAGTCATTGATAGATATGGGCCTTACACAGGTCATGAGACCCACACCAATTGAAAGGCTCATTTGCGCCAAGCACGTATCCGACAAACATTGAACCAATGCCCATTTTAGTCACAATATATTTTAATTAATTATTCGTGACTATGAACATAATAAAGTCGAGTACATAAAAAGTACCACTGATAAATTCCAATGAAGACTCCACCGCTTGGGTTTTTTCGCCGCAAGCCATATTACACAAGGCAACTGCATCAATTGTTTATATATAATTTAATAATCATTATTGCGTGACAAATAAAAGTTTTTTAAATACTTTTAGAGCAAATTGCTAATTTACTCTTTAAAAATTATATGGCAAAAATGATATTTTGGTCTTCTATATTTATTTTGGATTTTGTTTTGGTTCTTTAATATTTTAGAAGTTTTATATTGGTTTTCTATGTTTCAAAGTCTTATTATTTTGGTTTTTTTCTTCTAAAATTGTTAGTCTATGTAACGGAGTTAATACGTCATCTTCCAAATGCTAACATGACTACATGGCTGATAAATAGAAATTAGTGTTCCACGTGTAATTTTCAAAATACCAAAAATGGTTCTAACGGAATAGCAAAAGGGCATTTTGGATATTTTAAGAAATATATGTGGAACAGTAATATCCGGTCAATAACCATATAAATATATCATGCTAGTATTTAAAAGATGAGTTAACTCTATTATATAGACTTACGATTCTAACGAAAAAAAAAACTAAAATATTTAGATTTTGAAACATAAGGACCAAAATAAAATCTTAAATAAATATAGAGGACTAGAATACTATTTTTGTCAAATTATGATTGTCTCAATCAATTTAACATCTAAAAAAATTATATTTATTTTAATTTGGTCATTTTTGTTAATAAATTCAAAATTTTTCATTATTAAATCTTAATTTTTTTACTGTCCAAAATCAATTTAATAAGTACAAAAATAAAATTGAGATAAATATAATTTTATAAAGACTAAATTAGAATACTTAATTTTTAAAAATCGAATTGAGAGAAATATGATTTTTAAAAAGTAAATCAATAAGTTACTCTACTTGTTCTATATAATAATTCAAATTCTTACGAAATATGATGTGGATGCGAATGCGAGTCCTCCAAAGAATCCTAACAATCCGCCAAAGAATGGAATAATAATAGCAACAAGTCCAACAGCAACTATAAATGCAAACACACGTTAGACACAATTTTTGAGGGAGTCAATAATGTAATATCAAGTCATAAAAATGTTCAGATAAATCATAATAAATACCAAGAGAATTGCAATTAACGTTTTTTTTCTTTTAAATAAAAATTATGTACAATTCTTACCAACATATATGCTTCGACAGGTAAGACGAAGACATAATGAAGGAGTGAAATGCTTCTTTTGTACCAACCATGACTCAAGCGTGTCGAAAACAGGCATCGCAAAAACCTAAAATACATATATAAAATATATTATTCCCTTACTTACCACTAAATTATTTTGTGTGAGAGAGAGAATTCTCTCTTGTAGCACGCCAGATGAGATAAAAAAGAATTGAAGTGTAAGGCTCATTTCAAGTAGAACCATGTGATCCTACCTTCTATTTCTTTTTATTCCCTTGTATTTAGGATTGTCAAATGGATTAAATTGGCTCAACTTAACCTAAGCCCGATAATTGTAAATATAGGTGGAACTGAGTTGGGCCATATTTGCATTATGAATTGAAAATTTATATGTGTGTGTACCAACATGATTTGAATCTAATGAAATTGATTAGTTTCTTACAAAGTGGTGAATCTTTGTTAAAAAAATGGTAATATTTAATATCTGATAGTATTTCAAGCAGAATCACTTTTAATAAAAGAGAAACTAATATATATATTTATATATGGGAGAGTGGGGTTTAATTAACAAACACCTGAAAGCTTCCGAGAACATGAAAGAAGACCATAAGGTTAGCAACTGCAATGAGCCAGCTAGGGTTTTCAAGCGAAATGAGGACATCATCTTCAACATGAGCTCCAAAGGCCCAGTAGCCAGATACTGCAACTAACACATAGCAAATGATGACTATAAAGTATGCTACCACCACACCACGCCACATGGGCTTCTTGGAAGGTATCTCAGGGGTTGAAGGCAGTGTGGCTTGAATCTCCAGCGCCACACTGTGTCCTGCAAATGCAAACGCTATGGTCCCAAGTCCATTGAAAACGTCAAACACTTGACCCGCTGTTGTATGCGATCGAATCCCGTATTCGCTTGGACGATGCTCGCTCCCCTTTGCCACTGACGCACCAAACGCCGTCGCTGCATACCTGCAAATAACCACCCGAATTAGCTTTTCTTGTTCACCTCCCTTAGGTCTGCCGTGAGCCGACCGTTAGATTGGCGTAGAGCCCACATCTCTAAGTGGGCCCCATGCTGATCGAATGGTCTTGAAATGTTAAGCACTCTGTCTAGTCCATGCATCAGATAAAAGATCCTAATTCTATGTTTGCCCCAATCGGCATTACAAATTGAAATATTGATTTAACCCCTTATTCTAGTACATGCGCTGAAGATAAGAACAACATCCTGCTACTAGAACAAAGGATGTAGATTCGATATTTGTTTAGAAAGACAAGGGAATTGAATCATACCCAACAGACATCACTGCGGCAAGCAGGGAAATGCCTTTCAACTTATTGAAGTTAGGAGTCTGCGAGAGCACGAGTTGTATGAATACAAATAAGAGGATATAATAAGTCCCTCTGATTTCACTTATGCTGGGAATCAGAAGATCCAGGCATTTCTTGAGCGACTTTCCACCGGTGACGCTATACACAATACTTGTGGCCACCTGAACCGTGAGCTGCACCGGCATAACCATCCAAAACCCCAGTTTGGGTCCCAATGCGTGCTCTCCCAATTGAAAGTACCTGTCGAACCTTTTCCCCGGAACCATCTCATGCATCTCAACCAGTTGCCACAGGGAGTAAAATGTAATTAGCCATGACAACATGATCGTTGCAATACCAGCAGTCCTATTCAAATTACCACAAAAACAGCAATCAGTCTGCATAAATAAATTGCCTAAAACCTTATTTTGGTCCCTCACGTGTATCTTCTTTCTTCTTCGTAGATTTTTATTATCAATTTGATCTTTCATGATTTCAAAGGTTCTCAATTTGGTCCTTCACAAATTTCTATTCTCAATTTGGTTCCTCAAATCCAAACGTTAATGATTTGGTCTCTCACAAATCCATATAATTTCAATTTGGTTTCTCTATGCAACTCTCAATTTCGTTGAGTTTCTCAACACTACACATCATATTAGTAGTACAAAGAAAAAGTTATATGGCGTCCACATTAATGAGCTAACTACCAAATAAGTACCTGTATTAAATTATTAATCGGCAACTACATGGAAAGACCAAAGTGAAAATAAAAATATGTGATGGACCAAATTGAAAATAAAAAGTTATTAGGGACTGAATTGAAAAAGGGACATTTGTGAGGAATCAAAATGTGGTTTTAGTCTAAATAAATTAACACGAAAAAAAAAACTTTATCCTATGAAATGACGAAAATTGAAAGAAACATGTGACTTTCAAGTTAGATTGTAAGGTTTATTTTAATTTATCAAAATCTGAGCTGCTAATTTCTCACATCATCAGTTAACCATCCATAATTTTCTCTTCAAAGTAGAAGATACACTTTGGAGAGATTAGACCCCGTGCATAACTAGGTAGTGAGATCCACCATACTGATTCCCACTCCTTCCAATTTCACTCTTATTCTTGTAGTTGCTAGGAAATAAAAATCTCACTTTAGATAATCCAAATCTGTTGAGTGAAAAATAGAGTAAAATTTAACTTTGGTCACTTATAATACAGTATTTTTCTCATTCTAGTCCCTTATATATAGGTATTTTCTCATTTTAATCTCTTACATATATTTTTCAATTTTGATCCCTTACAAATAAAATTGTTACTAATAATATTCTTCTACTAATTTTCCATTAATAAAACTAATAATTAATATGCATATTATACAATGAACTCGAATCTCCTCATGTCTTGGGAATCAGAATCTTCTACTGCATTGGATTGTGTAGGCCCCACACTGATTCAACGATTGTAGGGCGCTAGGCACCCTGATACCAAGTAGAGGATCGGCTCTCCATGTTTTGGTGTGAATATGAGGGTCACGTTCATCAAATTTGAATTATTTATTTTAGATCAGATGATCCAAATCAAAGAATATTTTTTTAAAAAAAATTCATAAAGATTGTCTCTTTTGTCTGGACTGTCCAATTTACAATTGATGGCCGAAATGAAAAATATAACTCTTATATTTGCACTAGAATAATTGGGGATTGGGATTAATTATACAAGAACTAATAGTGACTAAGCGATGGCTTGTAAAAAAATATGTAACATAGCATTAAAGTTATTAATTTATTAATAACGTATCAATAGAAAAACATTATTGATAACACATTTATTTTTTAGGAATCAAATTGAAGAATATCGCATTTGTGAGGGAGTAAATTGGAAAGATAGTTTTATAAAGGATCAAAATGAAAAAGATTTTATGTGGGAAGAATTTACATACCAGGAGAGCTGGGAAACTGCGTAGGGTAAGCCTAGGATGCCTGCACCCACCATAGCAGTGACATTGTGGAAAGTTGAATACCACCATTTTGCTTTACGAGATGCAGTTATCGGCAACCAGCGTTCCAGGTTATTTTGAGTTGTTTCATTCTCATCCTTTTGGTTTTCCTGAAAGACAGTTTGCAGGTATAAAGTGTTAGTACATGAATTAACATCAACTCAAATTAAGCTCATCAGAATGGTATGAGCACAATTTCTCTATTTCTCGGATATGTTTGTGATGCACGAGAGTCGATTGACAGCTCTCGTATGCTAAACACAGTGCTTAGCGAATAAAGAAATCATGCGCACATAGTATTGAAACCAAATAATATACTCTCCTATAATAGTAGAGTCTTGTGTTTATCGAGACCGTGATCTTGCAAATTTAAGAATTGAGATAAAGCATCAAATTACCCCAAAAAAAAAAAAAGTAACCACAGATCAAAAATTCTCATAGAATAAGAATAATAACAAAGAGGACCCTGCTACAATTGAAACAACACGTACCATTATGGGTTAGTAAGGGTAAAGTTATTTGGGAAGGAGGAAGGGATTTATTTTGATTTGATGGTGAATGAGGATATTCTGCAATGCAGCAATGGTATCATTATTATGCATGTAGGCTATGGAATATATTCTGCAGTGGTATCATTATTTATATGTGTGTCTGTGTGTGGGCTATGGAATATTCAGGTAGTTAAGGGATCCTAAATTAGTGGGATTTGAATTAGTCTTAAGTTTATCTTCTTTGGAGAAGGGTTTAAGATAAAGGTGTGTTTGTTTGTGTGTGTTTTTAATTGTTTTTGGAAGTAAGATTGCCTCCAATTAAGGATTAAAAAAATAATTTTAAAAATTAAAAATTAATTAAAATATTTTCTTTTAAAAATACTTCAAAACATAAAAAATAAAAAACGTATTTGAATGTCTTGTTCTGAAAATAAAATTTAAAAATAATTTGATATAAAATTTCACATTATTTATCCATGATGTTACTGGGGCTTTCCCCTGGAATTAAAAAGGAAAACAAAAAACATTAAATTTTAGGAACAATTTATATTTGTGGCTAAATTCTTAATATATATATATATATATATATTAGAAACATACATTATATATTTTATTATTCTGAAAAGTGAAAACAACAATTTCAAAAGTAATATTTAAGAATATCATTTTATAATATTATAGTAAAAAGATTTTATTAGTTTTCATTTTAGAAACAAGAAATCATTAACCAAACAAGTTTCTAATTACTTCTCATGGTACATGCGAGCTAGTGGAGATATGATATTTGTCTTCAAAGATAAATAGCATACTTATTTTTTTATAAACTGTTGAATATGAGATTTAACAGTCCATATTTTAATTAGTAATTTTTTTTTAAAAAAATACTAAAGTCTAAGCCGTTTTATTTTAGATCTAGAAACAAACATGTTACTTATCTTTAAAAATAAATATCAGATCCATTCTTCACGCAAGCTCCCAACGTAACTGTAATTTCAAAAATTAGAGGATCGTTTGTAAAATCTAATTTAACGGGTCCTTAGGAGTTATGGTGTAGATTAAAAAGATAATAAAACAGGCACAATTAAGATTAAGTATCTAACATGAGGGCTTTACGATAATGTCAAAGCTCACATGTCAAGAAGGAAGTCTATATTTACTATAAATGTCAGTGAGACTAGAAAACTTCCCTCCCCACAAGGGAGCGCTGTTGAATCATTCAATTCCAAGAATCATATCACTCACTAGGTCTATTAGACCTAATTTTTTTAAAAAATTAAAATATTTCTATATATCAGCTCCCTATAATTTTATTTTATTTTTAATTTAATTTTTATAAATTAAAGTTTGTTATTAGATTAAAAAAATTAGTTTATTCCTTTGAAAACATTTGTTTTTATACTATTAAATTTGACCGATGTGTTTAATTATATAAATATCATCTTAACACTTTAAATTAATCGATGACATCATGCTACACGTACTAGTAAATTTCACTGCATCATTTACTTCGACTGTTTTTTTTCAAGTATGAATCATGCATATTTTCAAAAATGACACATGATTAACAAATTCAATAGTAAAGTGCTTAGAGTTTAATTATAAGGACCCAACTAATTGTTTTAGTACAATATAAGTCCAATTACAAACTTTAAAACTAGGGGTGTATACTGGTAACGTTAGATCGAGTTGAAGAAATTTTAAGAACTGCATCAACCAAAAGAAGGCATGTTTGGTCTGTTTGTGTTGAGACATTTTCATTCAATGAACTATAACCAAATTAACTTGTTATCAAATAAGTTGGTTCGGCTTAGATTGACCTTTTTTTTTTTAAAGGAAAGGAAACTTAAGTTAAAATGTTAGAATTGTAATGAAAGGAGGAATAATAAGTTTCTAAATGGAGGGTTTAGAGGTTTAATAAATAATTAAGATAGTTGATGGTATAAGTGGCACTATATATACATTATTATATATTGAGTGAGGGAAATGTTGCAGAGGAAATGTAATAATATGTTAACTAAATTTTAAAACACACAAGTGCATAACATAAGGGTATTACAATTAAAAAAGGGGGCTGGTCTGTAGGTTGGTATGGGTTTAGTTGGTTGAAAAATTTTAAACTCGTTACCTAAATCAAAAGTTAGAGGGTTGAGAAAAATAAAACCGAACTAACCCGCCAACCCAACATATTCCAATCTTGCGAGCTCATTTGAGTTGAGCAAGTTGGCAAGTTGACCTAATGCACACTCTTATTTAAAAGTATAGAAATTAAATGGAAAATTTAATAAAATTATAAAAATTAATAGAGTAATTTATCCTATATATATATAAGAGGCAGTACATTTATTTTATTTTAATTTCCTATATATTTAGGCTCACTTTTTTCTATATATTTAAACGAAAATTTAAAGAATCGGAATGGATCAGCCAGTTCAACTAGAAAACTAGTAAACCAGCCAAGTCTTTGGTCTAGGTTAGTCCTGAGAATCAATAAGTGTTTGAACTGATAAAAAATCAATTGAACCGGTAAAATTGATTGGCTTACTTGTCACACTCCGACTCAGGCACAGGCTAATCCTCAAGTAGAGGCTCCTTGGCTAATGCAGGCTTTGAAAATGTTACACAGAGAAAGGGGTGAACACATAGTCTCAGTGAGTAGATAACTCTACTATATAAACAAAATAATCTTATAACATCAACATACATATATGAACATCAGACAATTATCATTCATCATCAAGAATGAGTACACCAATACAATCAATTCACAAATTTCACAAATTCTCTGACCAAACTGGACATCCACTGTCACGCTCCAAGACCTAGGTAAGTGAATGGCACGAAACCTAAGAATATGCCTTCCCTAGACCTGTAAGAGCCTAAACTTATCCACTTGCAATTATGTTTCAAATCATGCGTATGATTAAAATGAAATGAAATGCATTCATTTGAAACTTGTTTAACATTATGTTCAAGTGGTTTTCTCATCATCGCAAGTACACACACGTCATATAACAAATTAATACATCTTCAACACAAACCAAGACTTAAGTGACCTATACGACTACAAAGCGTTCTAGATTAATTTAACAAGATACGAACTATAAAGATTCAAAGATAAAAAAAAATCACTTTGGAGAGTCTGCTACTCTTCTATCGGATACTTCTTTTCTTCAACAAGATCTGGAAATTCAACCACAAAAGGTGAGTTTAAAAAACTCAATAAGTAGATAACACTAAGCATGTATGAAATATATCAAGTAACTAACATTGGCATCCACATGCGTACATTAATTGTAGTAAGGCATACAAGAAATTACTGGATTTCACTTGACAACATATATATATATATATATAAAATGTAACGTCTGCCCTTTTTCTAGCTTTACTATACACTTCACTTATCGGAATGAGGTTTCTATAAGATGCTTTGCTCATAATTTCGAGTCTGGATCTCATTTTGAATGAAATTTGCTTAACATCCTTCTTGTTAATTCCAAAATCGTGAATGAGTTCAGACAGTGAGAGGCCTAAAATGAAGGGAAACCACTTGGAATTAATTTAAGGAAAACCAGCCAGTTGACAATTGCTTAACATCCTTCTGGTTACCTCTTGTTTAAGTTCACTATTGCGAAAAATTGGCTGACAGTTGACTTGTCTCTCTCAGGTAGTCTACGAAAATTTTTCTTTGTTTAAGATCTGTTTTATTCTGAATCTCTAAGCCATTTATTAGGATTAATCTAACACTTGACTAGGGACTATTTAAAGAGACTATTACAACGAGTTAAGACTAAAGTACTCATTTATACAACAACATTCCTACTGTGGGGAATTCAACTCCATAAGTTACGTTATTGGACTAAAAGATATACTGTAAATATCACAATTACTATTATTACAGGAGTTTGCTAGCATTAATTTACATTATTTCACTATATTAGGCTTTCATACTAATACCACCATCATTATCACATTTAACAAACAAGAAGTGGCTTCTTGACAGCATATAGCTTCATTCAGCACCTCTATTTCCTCTCATCTTGTTTATACCCTAGAAATGGTTAGTTATAGAAAAAGCAAACAATGAGACATAACATCCCAGTAGCTAGCAATCAATTCATACAAAATCGGTACCATTTTCAGTCATGTAAGCATGTTCAAGCATGATAAACAGTACAACTCATTCATGTCAGTTTTCATGCCACACACACAGGGATTAACACAATTAACTCCCTGTATATTCAAGTTCCTCAATGATACACTGGTCAGCAAGATTTACACCTGGCATCGTCATGCCCGGTAACTCCATCCTTCACTGACAACGAGTCTTGCACTGGGCTAGCACCGTCGTGCCCCAGAAGCTCTGGCTTTAGCCTTTCACTGAAAACAAGTCTTACACTAGGCTGGCACCGTCGTGCCCCAGAAGCTCCGACCTACATTGCCTTTATACATGAACACCCACATGCAAATACATATGTGCTGAATACATACCATGAACATAGTTGCATACACAGATACTCATCAAACATAATGAAAATCATGCTTTTATGAATTAGCGCTAGCTACCTCAACCAAGGATTCCAAATAAACTCTCAGTTAATTCCTTTGAATCCTCAATTCCCAGTCCCTGTTCTTCATCTTTTTCCTTTCTGAATACCCGAAGATTGAAGCTACTGAATACTACTCAAATTGACTTGAAGCTCTGTCCTTAGTTCCCTCTCAGTTTTACTGCTAAATTTCTTTTTCTTTCACTGTGTATCCTGTTTATAAGCAGCTAAGACCGCTTCCCAATTTTTTTCCCTTGCCCTTAGGGTAATTGTGACGTGTCTCAGGAGTTCAAGGGGTAAGAAGGTCTTTTCCCAACTGATTTAATCCTTCTAACACCACCACACCACTTCCAAGAATCACGATAGTCGACCGCTATACCCATACCAGTTGACTGCTTGAACATTGCCTAGCATTTCTGAGACCTTTAACCCAACCAGTCGACCACCTCAACCATCCCAGTTGACTGATACCATTCTGCCCATAAACTTTCTAATTCTTGATTTCTCTCGAGCATTCACACTTAGCTTCTATCAAAGTCTTTTATCCTCGTTTCTCATACTCATTAAGATTCTTCATCATCATAGCCTCCTCAACTCTCCATTTATTCTCGTTATAAAGCAACTTAAGTTGGGATGTTACAAACAACAAGCCCTAC